>VZTD01002136.1:776730-824306 GCA_013397725.1 Rhagologus leucostigma
GGCCCGCCGCGCCCCCTGGGGGCCGTTGGAGGGAGTTTCAGCGCGGCCGCCATTTTAGTCCCTTTCTCGCCTCGCTTCGGAATAGACCTAAAAAATCCACTGAAATGAACCTTGCGAGTGCAGATCTCAGAGGGAGCTGGCTGTTCCTGAGCACTACCAGCCTCGGCTGGGTCCCCAGCCTGTCACAGAATGGGTCAGGTTGGAAGGGACCACCGTGGGTCATCTGGATCAACCTCCCTGCTCAAGCAGGGTCGTCCCAGATCACATGGCCCAGGATTGTGTCCAGATGGTTCTGGAATATCTCCAGTGAGGGACACTCCACAGCCACTCTGGGAAACATGTTCCATGTGTGGTCATCAGCACAATAAAGAAGTTCTTCCTCATAGGAAGAATTTCCTGTGCATCAGTTTCTGCCCATTGCCTCTTGTCATGTTGCTTGGCACTGCTAAGAAGAACCTGGCTCCATCCCCTTGACACCCCCACTTTAGATATTTGTACACATTGATGAGGTCCTCTCTCAGTTGTTTCTTGGACTATTCTTTCCCCAGCCCAATGATTCGGCTGCACTGCTGCCCCTCACTGTGGGGCTCGCGGCTCTGCTGTGCCTGGAGGAGTTCTCCGTCTAAGCAGATGAGACGGGCAAATTATCTGCTGTCCCCACACCTTTGTTCCTCCAGCAATGAGGGATGATAGGACAGCCACAGAGGTTTTCCAGAAGTAGCCTGAGGATCGGCATATCCTTGGGGCTGGCCATCAGCTCCTCTGCCAGGCTCTCCTCATCTCCACTGCTCAGCTGGGATAAAGCAAGATTTTTTTTTCCTAAAATATCTCCTAAAGGCTTTTTCACTTTAGTTCATCCCACGGGTCCAAAAAATGTGGCAAGAGGCAGTTTTGGAAGCGGTCCCGCCGTGTGGCAGTTCCTGCCCTTTCCCAGCCATTTACTGCTGGGAGGAGCCCAGACCTTACGTAAGCAGAGGCAACTCTGCATTAAAACCTTTTTTTTTTCACAGGAATGGGGACACATGGAGACTGTGTGGCCTTGTCTGCCTGAACAATGGTCCGGGTCCATTTTTATGCCTTCTACTGCAGGAGAAGACACTTTCCTTGTTCTGATTGTGTGATCCCAGGCACTCATATGCTCTCTGGCATGGCCTGACCCATGAGGTGCGAGCAATGACTCCAGGGACCACTTTTCTTTTTCTGGAAGAACATAGCAGGCTGCCTGTATTTTCTGAAGATCAGACTTCTCTGCTTTCCTGCCAATGCGTAGAGCTGAAAGTGCAACTGATGTTTTGAAACCTCCTTAAGACTAATTTCCCTCATTTCTTTAGTTTTATAAATAGAGGCTTTTGGCTTTAAGAATTTGATGACTCCTTTCCAGTGAAAACTCCTGAAAATGAAAGGCCCCATAGAATTCAACATGTTTTGGCAAGAATTACTCATTTTGTAGGAAAAAAATCTCTTTCATCTTCTAGATAGTTCTGCCATTTAAGGGCTGTGCTCCTCCGATGGCGCTCTGGCATTTCTACAGCTATATATGGAGTCTCTTTGGTGCTTGCTTGTGTTATCCCCTGAGCTGAGTAAAGGTCAGGCCAGGAAGCCTTTGATTGTAAATCTCCCCAGGCCACCTTGGTGCCCTTCCTGAATGCAGTGAACGGGGAGCAAAGCAAGGTTTCTGTTGTGCAGGCTGCGGGAGCTGACTGCCACAGGTACGGCAGAAGCACGATTGTTCCCCATTTACAAGGTGAGGATATTAATAATTAAATTGCACTAATCGTAAATATGCATACCCACTGGCCAAATGGCCAAACAAAAAAAAAAAGTTTCTTTGCCTTGACTGAAGGGAGTCCCTTTCCTGTGGGTTCATTATCACCGGGGCAGATCACAGCGAAACTTGACAGTCTTTAGAGACTTTCTTTAGGTATCTCACAAACATTGCACAATTTTATTTATTTTTCAGTCTGTTTTCTTAGCCATTTGAGACTGACTTCCTCAAGAACTATCTTTACCTTGAAGTATAGAGCTTGCCAAAAACAAAGGGAAGTAAAATTAGGAAAGGAAGTTTACGGTATAATTAGGTTTTTCTTTCTGCCAGAATCAAACTGAAAGTTTTAATCCATTTTCACTGTTTATTCTTTTTCATTTCTTAAACAGGGGTGTTATAATAGATGGTTTTCTGTTGGAGAGATTGGTCTTATGGTGCAATCTTGAGTAAGCTGGGGTTCTTTTAAATAATTTACATTTTTGAAATGTAAAAGCTGTCCCTTGACTGCCCTGCACAGAAGCCACTCTACTGCATTACTCAGAACCTACCTCTGTCTGATACTGGTGGGATCTGCTACAGTCCTCTACTATAGAATTTGTCTTTATCTTAAAAGAGATGATGGACTTAACTTTTAGTTCTGTAGTTTCTCAGTCATGTCTCTAATGTTGGTAACAGGGCTGGCAGGCACTTAGCTGGATGCTTGCCTTGACCAGGAGAGAGGCTCGCTGGAAAAGATTCACTTCCACTTTGCTGAAAGTCCATGAGGCTGGACTAAGTCATGTAGCGTTTGCACACAAAACGAAACCTGAGGTTTTGGGGGCAAAACACAGTGTTGTATAACTGAAACTCGTGAAATGGTGACAAGTGTGTTTGCTTATCTGCAGCCTTAGGTTGGGCAGGTTTACTTCCTACAAAAGATCATCTGAGGATGGGGATTTTGAAGTCACTGAATTTGAAAAGAGATGGTGACTCAGACCATAACACAAGTTTCAAAGAAGCTTGCGGGAGCAGTGTAGTTCAGTAAAATTAACTTCCTGCCAGTGCAGTTACTGCCACTGTTTGTCCATTACCATGTAGGAAACCTGAGGAGACGGTGTCAAAAGTTCAGGTGGTGATGGGTTCAACAGGGAACAACCAGGGTTGTGGGAAAGGAAAGAAGGGAGAGGAGGGTGCAGCAGCCCCCCAGAATTAAACCAAATATACTAATTTGGTAAGTAAGGGAGGGAGAGTTTCCTCTGGTTCAGCTGCATCAAAATTCTCAACTGCCTGCTGGTGCCATATGGCCTATATGGAGACGTAAAATTGTCTCCAGCATGGTCTGTTCCTTTCCTCACTCATTGCTTTGCCCTTGCAACTCAGAAAGCTGGTGCCTTCCTCTCCTGCCCTCACTGCTCATTTATATTCCTCTGAAATATTTCCTGTTACCTTTCTCCTACCATATTCAGGTGTCTTGGTGCACACACACAGACAGAGTCCTTTTTCCCTACCCTCCCCGTACTGCTCTTAGCCCCTCATTGCCTGAGGTGGAACGAGGCACTAGTACCCAGAAGTGCCACCAAAAACGGGGAATGTGGGGCTGGATAATGTACATCCAGTGAGTGGGAAGCATGCTTGCTTCCAGAGAGCTCCCTCCTTAGATCCGTTTGGCAAAGAAAGCTGCTTGTATTGCACACAGGGGACCTGACTGATGGGATGTCTGTCATAGTGCTGGAAACAAAAATCCTTTGAGCCCTTGCAGTGCAGAATCTTGGTCTATAACTCTTGAATGATTTTGTCTTTCTCTGCCATAGGACATACACCTCCATCAAACTTACATAAATGTTCTTTGTAGAAATTGTTATGATTAACTGATTGATGAAGCGTCACGTCCCCATCTGTTCTGAGAAAATACGGGGGTTTTGAGAGTATTTCCTCTCTGAACTTCTTACCTGAAAGCAGCAATCCTGTTAAAATGTATTAAGACACAGTTGAACACATCTTCCTGTTCTACCTTGTCAGTGATTTATGGAGAGAGGTGGAGTTTTGTGCTTTGAATAATTGAGTGACAAACTAAACAAGGAAACTGCTGTCCACTGAAGTGATGGGTGAGTCAAACAGTAGCCTGCATGATGGGCTGACCTGTTCTTTCATGTCTTCTGTGCAATATTTTGCATTGAGATTTCCAGAAGTTTTCTGTCATTGCTCAATATGCTTTTTTTCCCCACCTCCTGCTTCTCCCACAGTGTTTGATAGGTTAAGACAGGCTCTTGGGGTTACGTATGCGAGACATATATATACAGGCACATAAACGCACACATAGGGAGAGATAACAAATACACTATTTATGAGCAGCAGGCATCACTGCCAGTGGAACAATTATCCTTTGCTGTGAGAACACACCTGGAGAAGGTAGGACATCAAATGCCAAGTGCTGTGTGGAGGGATTTGGTGCTGGCATTTAGCAGTCATCTCTGGCTAGCACAGAATTTGGATTTTCTAACTGAAGGGGTTTGAAGGGAGTGTAACTGTCACCATGGCATGGTGTTAAGATGAAGCTGTCCTCTGGGATCAGATGGGGGTATTAGTTACACAATGCAGCAGCTGCTGCTGTGCTGTTCTCTGGAGGTGTTGAAGGGAAAGGCAAAAAGTTTGTATCAGCAAACGTGGGAAGGAGGGGTGTGATGTAAAGCAGCTAGATGAGCCACATCAGCTGCCCTGCATGTCACAGCTCCAACGCTTCTGCCTGCCAAGTGGTTGGCAACACAGGCTGGTGTTTTAGCTAACCCAGATTTTGTGCACCCTTGTTCTCTCACTTTTGCTGTTTAGAGTTGGTTTGGCTGATACTTGATCACTGAGTATTCTGCGGAGATCAAAAATGTCATCTGTCATTAGCGGGAGTTGTGAGTACTTAGCATATCTAGTGATTTGAATGCTTTTGAATAGGATGTTGTAACTTTAAGAGCTAAAGCGCAGATCTTGAGTAAATGGGATTTTCATATTTCCACTGATTTCGATGTAGCTTGGACAATTTCCAAAGCAAAGGATATGTATTTTTAAATCTCAGTCAGAATCTTCAGAAGTGAATCTTTGGTCAGAGAGGTATTGCTTGAAGTTCTGAAAGCCATCCAGGCATTTTTGATACAGACTTTTTGTTAAGATCAGTGGGAGCAGGTTCAGTGCTCAGCCTTGAAAATCTCAGCACTAGAAGGTGTTGATCAACTTTTGGGCCAATAATGTAAGCACAGGAAATTCAGGGAAAGGTCATCCACCTGTCTCTATATTCATTCATTTTGTGAGAAAACATAGTTCAGTGCTTCTTTTCAGGATATTTCTATTTGCTTTAATAGCCCACAGGAAGAGCAGGAGTCAGCCTTGAGGGTTTTTTTCTGAAATACAGCATTGTGTTTAATCAAAGGCTTGAGGTTGTACCTGCAAGTGCTGTTTTTATACTGTTTGTTTAGAGACTAATAAAGATTAACAAAGCCTAATACACTCACACTATCATTTTGACTAATGACTACTAATTTCTGTAGCTAATGTTCTGCTGTATTACATGAATGGTTGTAAAAGATGGCCCTGCATCATTTGTTCTGCTCACTTTAAAATTTATTATTTTGCATGCAAACATTTACTGCTCTGTTCCACACAATCACGAGCAGCTCCTCAGCCCAGATTTGGATTGCCTTTGTTAAATCAGAAGAGCTGGGCTGAGCTCTGTCATCCCCAGGTTTAGCCCTCAAATTGACCACTGTCCAAGTGTTGCCTGAGGTAAATCCTCTCCTAGAGTGAGTAAGAAGCTCTCAGAGAATTAATTCATGGTCCAGTTACTTCTACAAAAAGTGAAAGATTTCCATGGATTCTTCAGCTTCTCATTTTAAGACTTAGGGATGAGGCATTTAAGATGTTGAGAAAGCTCAGGGGAGATCATAGCATGCTAATGCAGTGGAAGGACTTAGATCAGATAGTAAACATGCTAACTAGGGGGAATGTGTAAAGAATAGAGAATCAAATGCATTTAACCTACTGGCTTCCCTCTAAAGCTTTTAACCTCTGTCTGCTACACTTGGCTGCTTTCCCTTAGAAATTTTAATTGCTGGAAGAGACATGTGCATACTCTGCTCCACCTGTGGCGGGGGGCTGATTCAGTCTGGCTCAGTACCATTGCTGAGTGGAGTAGAGGTGATTTCCAGAAATACCTTGGCTGGTCATATACAGCTGTATCTGGTGCCTCCTCGTGCACAGGGCTGTGGCCAGACAGCAGGCAAAAGGTTAAACACAAGGTGGAACACTTGTCTGAGAAGTGCCTGTTCATGACACATAACATGCTTCATTGCATCTTTTGTTCGAAGATTTCCAGGTGATTTGGAAAAAAGTTTAAAACAACACACAGGCAGGTTCAGCTGGGAGGTTTTCAAAACATACAAAGTAGCATCATTGACTCAACACACACAGTTAGAGTCAGGGGTGCTGGCTGAATTTCTTGAAAATAAGGCTACGTATTCAGGTGATTTCAACCTTCATTTTTGAAAGCATTGGTTTTTTCATACTACCTTTGGATTTCAAGACCTGTATATAAAGTTCAATTCTTTTTCAAATAAATGCTAGAGTGAAGAGAACTGGTGAAAAGTTAAAATAATTTTATCAGGCACTGTGAATACTCTGCACACCCAAAAACCAAGTCTCAAATATTTGTTCTTCAGTCTAGCTCAAAGTGTGCCGATTGCTCTCCACTTCTTTTCCTGGGGAGCAGCAAAATGAGAAATTCTTCTTCATACATGTTTTGTCTGCCTATATAAAGTGCAGCTGGTCTCCAGGCTGTTTTCTTCCTTTGTTTTTCTCTTAAATCTATCTCTGTCTGTTGCTCATGTTGTTGCAGCCGTGAAGGCCAATGGCTGTACAAAGGGAAGGTAGGAGGGAGAGACAGCATTTTTCATCTGGAGAAAAAGTAAGCAAGTTGTTAGGCACTTAAATTGTTTTTCATCTCGGAAATGTCTACTCTACGATAGAAAATTGAATTTTCATTTCCAGGGTTATCTTTTGAAGATTTTCTCTTGGTTGCCCTTGAGGGTCAAGTTTTGTGGATCACTTGTAGAGTGGGTTTGTAACAAATGAGGGCTCTGTGTGGTTGAACAGTACAATCTGTGGTTGTTTGTTTTCTCACAGGGACTGCTGGTGACCTTCAGCTTCGATGGGAGTAACAATCAACTGGTGCCTAACTGAGACCAGCGTCCTCAGGTGCCTGGGGCAGGGATTTTGAGTCTCAAAGAGCCTCCTCTGTGGGGGAGCCTTCCAAATACTGTACCATTATGGCATGTGAACTAATTTTTAAACTTTGCATCCTGGTTAATTTTTTTCAGTCCACACTGTACTAACTGATTGTGATCACCTTGTTAGCACTGATGGAAGTGATTTGCCTGCTGAGATTTTAGTCATGATTTCTCCCAGCAAGGGGTGATGCAAATCTTTAACATAGCTGCTAATATTAAAAAAGGGCTAGGACATCACTCTTTGGTGTTTTTAGTGGGGGGATGAGAAACATCTGTCTTGAATGTTACGAGGAAAAAAATACCTCAGCATGCGATTTCATGTGTGAATCTGTGGTGTTCAGCACGATGGAATGTGAACTCTTGGGGAAGATCATATCATTCTCCAAAATGAGGCAAAAAGGGAAAAATAACTATCATAGGCGTGTGAGTCGTGGCTTTATAAAATCTAATAGATTCCATTTTTCTGTTAGCCTTTGGTTTATCTTGCAGTTTTTCTTTTTTTTTTTTTTGGGAGGGGAAATAACTTCATGCCAGAATGTGATTGAATAAAGACTGTCATTCATGTTGCAACACGTTATGAAAATATCCTGGAGAGCCTAAAACCGTCCAGAGAGAGACATAGAATAGCCATGTGTATGGCTTCAAAGCTCTAGTAAAAGTCAGTGGGGTCACTCATTTTGATTTCACTCAGATCTACAGTGATATTAAAGCCTTGAAAACACTGTGATAGGTGCCCAGTTAGAATTGGGTGGGCCTCCACTTCTCCTGGGCATGCCACTGTTCCTACCCACCCCTGCTGACTAGAAGAAAAATTTAAAAGCCAGGATTAAATTTACTTTTTATACTTGTTTTAACTATCAGGAATTCTTCTGAAAAGACATGCCTCATCTGAGAAAACCAAGAGTTTGCAGCAGAACTGTGCAGTGTGAGATCCCTCCAGAATCCTCAGTGGAAAAAAATTATCCTGGTGTTATTGGAGACATCAGCATGCCTTTCCTTCTGTGCTTGAAGAAAAATAAGTCACCTGTGCCTTTAGGCAGAAGTATCTTTCAAAAACACACCCCTCCCATCCAGCAGAACTACCAGGCTTTGCTGGAGTCTTGCTTGAAGAACAAACGGTTGTTCACAGATGACACATTCCCTGCTCACATCAGCTCTATTGGAACAGGAGCACTGCTAAAGAAACTGCCCCGAAATTTACAGTGGAAGAGGCCACACGTAAGTGACTTTCACTGAGCACTGTGTGTAAGAGGATGATTACGGATGATAGCCAGCAAATAGTTTTAGCATTGAACAGACTACTCTTAGACTTTAATTTAGGTGTACTTTAATGTCTCCAGGGATTACATTTATTGCATCAGGTGTCATTTTGGAAGCTGGGGTACATGGAGTTTCATAATTGCCTTTGAAGCATTTGTTGCCCAAAATCATAACCAGCCTTGTTCAGTTTATATCCACTTGGAGCAGGCAGGGAGAGGAGGCGAAGGGAGCAGGGAGAGTTGGTTTCCTTGGAGCTCACAGCTACAGTGATCTCACCGTGATTCTGTGGTGACAGATGAGATCCTTCTCCCCAGAGTTCAAGATCATGACCTTTTAGAAGATTTCTGAGTTTCTAGACAGTTCTCCGTGGACCACGTACTGTTGTGATGCTGGAGGCTGCCCCTTTCCCAGACAGGGCAGGTGCCTTATCCTCTTGCTGGGCTGGTTTGTTTTTTTTCCCCTGCTTAACTGTTTAGTCTATTGTACTTGAAGTATTCTTTTCCCAGCTCTCAAGGCTGAGCTTCTATCACAGGCAGTGATTGAGCATCAGTCTGTGAGTTGGTTTTAGTTTTGGGGCCTTTGTTTTCTACTTGTGCTCACATTTCCAAGGCCTTTGCTGGTATTCCAGGCTTAAACTGAACATCACAACAAGAGAAACCCTTTTGCAAGGGCTGGTCACAGAGCACGTTCTCATAACAAATGGGGAGATAACAAGTCTGGGAGGCCAGGACAGGGGCCTGGCACAGTTAGATAAGGCCTGTTACTAGCAATGCCAGTTCTGCTCTTATTGAGCCACTGAGCAGAGTATTGACAATCAGATCCTCCTGAAACCAGCATATAGAATTATGTGAGAATTTCAGAATTTCCTTGTCTGTAGGGAATTCTGCCAGGTAATAGCAGATAGCATCTCCCCACTAAGTTATTTTCTAGCTGTCATATTTTGTGAGATTTAAACAAGTTCTCAGAAGGATCGAGTTTCTGCAAAAAAACCAGCCAACACGAGTCCTGGCCTCTACAAAGCCCTTCAAGTGTCTCTCCACCTTTCAAGAATGGACTTGAAACCTCCTCTGTCTCAGTCCATTGTTCTGCTGCTCTGCTGTGATCTTTGGGGTGTCCTGCATAGGGCCAGGAGTTGGACTTGATGATCCTGATGGGTCCCTTCCAACTCAGCGTATTCTGTGATTCTAAAACTGCCTTGTGAAGAAGGCTGCTGTTTGGTCTGGATGCCAAACTCTCTGAGCAAAGACTCTCTGAGAATGAATGCTGTGCATCCTTCAGTCCCTGTGCTGCAGAGGAGAGGCTGAGGTTCTGCCATCAACCCTGCAGGCTTGTAGCTTGCTGCATCTATGACTGATGGCCTGCAAACTGAACACCCAAACTCACCAAGGGCAGGCCTTGGTGTCTAATTACTGGGACTGCCCTCTGAGGGTTTGCTGTTTCTTTGCTACTGCCTGCAGGGGAAGCCGACAGTGTGAAACTTAGCTCGAGCAATTTCTGGGTCATTCGAGTGAAATGTAATTTTGACACTTAGGTTATTAGTTTAACCCCAGAGGCACTTGTGAAGGGGAAAAAAATCACAACATTATTTCTCTCTGTGCAATTATTCACAGACCTGCTCTTGTCACAACAACAGGAATTCTGTAGCAGCCATCAGTCTGTAGCTCAATTGTCAGTGAAACTGTGCAGCTGCTAGCCAGGTTGGGTGAAAGTTTGAACAGTTATGCTCTGCCCTCGTAACCTCTTTTGGCTGGCACTTGTGTGGAGGAGCAGGACTGGGAGGTTTGAAGGGTTGTCTTCTCAGCATGGAGTCCATGGAAAGCCATGGTGATGCATCTGAGCACCAGTGACTTACGCTGGAGACCAAATTCAGCGTAGACCAAGCACAAATGTGTGCCCAGGCTGGTGTCAGGTTAGCCAGAGCACAGAAGAGTAGATTTATACCTGAGCCAGAACAGTGTCTGCTGGGACAAAGGGACTCTCAGTATTTTAAAAGCTTTGACTTTCAAGCTGAATCAGCTCATGTTACTGGCTTAACTGTCTCCTTCCTTTTTTTTTTTTTCTTTTCATTTTCATTTTGCGCTTCCCAGGCTTTGCACAAAAGTCCCGTATTTTATACTGCAAACAGAAAGCAGCTTGATCTCTGCCAAGGATTGGTGGGTAAGGAAACTCCTTTGTATGAATATCTAAGTATTCTTACACAAGACAACATTTTGCATGGAAGTTTGAATGTATAAAACTTGGCATGGAAATAGAGAGTGTCCATCTCCTCTCTCCACTTGGCATGGTGTAGATGAAGCAATCATTTACTGGCATAGGCTCAGTAAATAAGCTGGCAAGCTTCGAGGTGGGATTTGAGGCATGAGAGGTGTCTCCATAAGCTGAAATCACCACTGTGTGTTGTTTCTGCCCTTGCTAATAGGAAGTGATCCCGTGCTCTTACTGGTCTGTGGTGTTGCTGCTTGACAATTGAACAGAGACCACAGAAGGACTTCCTCTATATTTGTACCTAAAGCTCAGTGTGAATGGGTTCTCTTCTCAGCCTTGCAGTTAGAAAAATAATTTTATGCCTGTGTTGCCTAAAATAAAAGACTGTATTGCCATCTGCAAAACAGGTAGAGGTGGGACTAAATTAGTTTTTAAGCACTTTATGTCCTTAAAACCACAGTTTGCCAAGTACAGTCTTGTACGTGAGATCCACTAGAAATTATTTTCTTTTCTGAAAAGCTAATGTTTTCAAAGAAAAATGGAAAATTTTTTTTAATAGTGTATCTTTATAGAGAACAGAAAAAAACCTCACACAGTGTCGGTAAAACCCAGAATGTTTCCATTGACAGTTATTGCTCGCTAAATTTCTTATTTAACCAAACAGTACCCAAATGAAAACATCATAAGAGAACAATTATAAACCAATCATGGTTTGGATAAGTAAAGCACATGTCTGGATCATCTACTTTTGTGTGTATGATTTGTTATAATTGTAAAGACATCAGCACAACAGCTCTTCTGCTGGGATCTCGGTGGTGTTGCTGAACTTGGCTGAGAGCTCTATATTTTCAGCCAACTGCATGTGTCCGTTTGTCTTGGCGCAGAGAACTGCTGGTTCCTGGCGGCCCTGGAAGCCCTGACGTTCCACCAGGACATCTTGGCTGCAGTCGTGCCACAAAACCAGAGCTTTGAGAGGAAATATGCGGGCATTTTCCACTTCCAGGTACAGCTGCTCCCTCAGATTGCAGGAGATCCTCAGATATCCTCCTGCTGTGTTTTGTGTCACGCCCGTAGATAATTTGTACGTGGTTCCCTCTGGCCAGGGGCAAGTGGCCAGAGGGTATCCCAGTCTGGAGAGGAGCCCATCACCCCTCCCACAAAGTAGTGCAGGCAGTGAATCAAGCCACTACAAGCCACTCTGAGGAATAACCTCTGCTTGGCTGCTCTCTCCAGCTGTCTCCTACCCATATTTTAACGCAGACAAAACTCTTTTTCAAGAGTGGCAACAGTCAGCAGGAGCTGAGCACATCAGATCCAATCTCCTACTCCTTTGCCCACCTCTTGGTACAACTCTGCTACCCTGCAGTTAGGAATTCCTTCCCCAGAAGTCCACCTGTGGCTAATTTTCCTGCTTACTCCTTTTACACCTGATACGTGCTTTGTTTACTTCTCTGGCTGGGTGGGGCTGAGGAGCTGGCTCTGTGGGTGAGTCAGCACATCCCGCTGACCCACAGCAGCTTGTTCTGTGCCCACAGCTAGGCTGTCTTGCCTTTCCTGTTGTTTCAAGGGGATGTCCCTTCCAAGGGAAACATCAGCTCATTCCTTTCCCCTGACAGTTCTGGCACTTCGGGGAATGGGTTGACGTGGTGGTTGATGATCGCCTGCCGGTGAATGAGGCGGGGGAGCTGCTCTTTGTTTCCTCGGTCTATAAGAACGTGTTTTGGGGAGCCCTTCTGGAGAAGGCATATGCTAAGTAAGTGACTCATCCAAGTTATTCAAATAGTGTCTCTAAAATATGTTGGTTGGTGCCTACACAGTTTGTTCTTGTTTATAAATGCATCTCCTAGGCCTTGCTACATTTGGAGTGTAGTAGATGGCTCTCATCTTTCTATTATTACACAGTAAAAGCTTCCATTGCAGTAGCTGTTATCAATCCAGGCCTTTGAGTTTAAATCCAGGGGTTTAGGTGTGAAAACAGCCCTATTGTGGGGGGGTTGTCCTCTGAGTGTTATCATTGTTTACAGCGTATTGGCTTAGGCTGATTCCTTCCTTGTAAATACCACAGAGGAGTGGAACACCACAGATAGAACTTTTCAAATGTGAATGATTTCCAAAAGCCTCCTTTAATGTATTATCAGTGGTAGAATCCTCCAAGGATTTTCATTTTGGAGGTCTGCTGAAGCATTGCACTTTGTTTTGGCAGGTGTTTTTGCTCTCAGGTCCCCAAAGCTGAGGCATGTCACAAGTCACATGGCATGGTGAGAACAGTGGCTTCTCTCCAGTGTGTTTTGTCTACAGTGGTAAACTCTAGTGGTAGTACCAGCACAAAAAAGAAAACAATGAGGCTTCACTGATGGAGTTTGTTAATATTTGGCTGAAATAATCTCTGCAGAGCAGGGAAAAATACTCTAGTTAACACTGAGAGAAAGATCACACAAAGGTGAGAATGTTCAGTTATTTTCGTTTGGTGTTGGTGTTAGAATGACTGGACCAAGTTGCACTGCAGTGATAAAGAAAATCAGATTGGAGACTGAGCTCTCAGGACAGTGTGTCTCTCAAGACACTGTATCTTAGATACAGCACAGTGCCTGGTAATAAATTCAGGCAACATTTTCTAAGGCAGAGTTATCAAAGAGTCGTGATGGGCATGTTCTTATTACAGTGCAGTCAGGGATGACAGCGAGTGAAGAGTCCCTTTCAGACTATGGCCAATCTTGGAGGCAATTTTGTAGATTCCCCTCTTCCCAAGTGCCAAAAATTCCCTTAAAATTAAACATAAGTTACAGCCTTCCTTTTACTTTTTGCACACTTTTTTTAATGTTTTCATTGGCAAGCTGTTCTCAACCTGTCATCTGTGAGTATAACCCAAAGAATATATTGATGTCTTTTTTTGCTAGGCTCTACGGCTCCTATGAAGATCTGCAGATTGGGCAAGTTTCAGAAGCCTTGGTGGATTTTACAGGGGGTGTCAATACAAGGATCAAGCTTGCAGAAGCTCCTCCTGATCTGTGGGATATCCTGACAAGAGCCACCTACAGCAGATCTCTCATGGGCTGTCAGACACACTTAGGGGTGAGGCTTGGAGTCATATCAGATGGCTTTACAGCTAAAAGCCTTTGCAGACCCGTTTCCCTCTGCTCAGCTGGTCATTGTGACTCAAAAAGTATCAAAGCTGCTACACGTGGCTTTCTGTAGAAGTCTCATTCTTCGTGTTAAGCTTTGTTCAAGGATTGATTCCCTGATGATCTCAGCTCCCTGCTGTTATGTTTAGGAACTGATTTATCTATCAAGGAAATTCTATTAAGTAGGGACCTACTGCATTTTCCCATTTTTGTTAAATAAATTTTCCATTTTTACAGATGGTGCAGTGAGGTACAGACACACATGGAATAAAATTACAGCTAAGGTAGAGAGGTGTGTAATTCAGAACATGAATTAAAATCTTGGCTTCCAAGCTTTATGCTACCACCTCAGCTCTTGGGAAACTCTGCTTTTCTGAAAATTAAAACCTAACCTCCTAGGCTTCCTGAAAGTGAGATGGTCTCTAGCCAGAGATCCACAACTGAGGAAGGGACCTTCACAGTCAGTCTTCCAATCTGAAGCATGGTGCAAAATCTGGTTCCATGTGTTTATTTATTTAATTTTCAGTTCTCCAGTTGCTTTGAAAGTCATTGCTGACACAAGTACAGGTCTCTGGTATTGGTATGAATCTCCTATATGAGTAGGGATAGAATAAAACGTTTATTTTCCTTCTGTTTCTCTTTCTTGTATGTAGACAACAAAGGTCCTGAAGAATGGGCTTGTTGCTGGCCATGCCTACACAGTAACTGGTATTAGAAAGGTAAGACCAGCCTAATTGTCCTGGGTCCAGGTTAATTTGGATATCAGCAAATTTTTTTTGCAGTCATGTGTTCAACCATTGATCAGAGCAACTATAATATCTCTTCCCCAGTGCTCTTTCCTTAGTCTAAGGCTAAAAGAGACTGTGTGCTTTGTTAAGATTTGCTTTTTAAGTGTGTTAATTTTAATTTGGAGGCCTTGATGTAAAAGACAATGGTTATGGATCAGTGTATCTCTAAGGGTGGGAATGATTCATAGGGCTCTGCCGAGACTGTCACCTAGATATGCATCTTAGCTGTTAAAAATGAAAGGACTGGCCTTTGGGGCTCCTGGGAGGATGTGCTGAAATGGGGATGTGCTTTCTACTTGGGGTAAAAAGCCTTCCACTGAAGCCAGTGGAGAGGCCATAGAGAAGTAAGGATGTAAAGGCCAAAATATGAAAAACTTCAGATAGAAATGTGAGTCAGGGGTGGAGTAAGGGAACTGAACTGTGCTCCTATGCAGACAGTGTAGGGGGACCCCACTAAACTGCAGAAGTATTGCTGGGAGTCCCCTTAGAATATTTGTCTAGAGGTAAAGGATGTGAAATAATAGTTCCCAAAGAGTAGGAGCTTCTTCCTCCTGAGTTGGTGGATGACTGTCTTGTCCAGCCTCGAGAGGAGGTTGACAAGGATTGCAAAGGACTGTGTGGGGCTTTGGGCGTGTTGGTGAAAGCATGTTCAGTACCTCTAGCAAGAGATACTTGGAAGGGCAGAATAGATGAGCTGGATGAGGCACATCTGTGTCTCGCACAGGAGGAGCAGGAGGGCTTTAGGTGTGGAGTTTTTCAGCATGTCTGTCAGTCTGGCTCCTCTGATGAGATGAAGAGCCAGGCAGCATTAAGGGACTGACCAAGCACGTGGAAACAGTGTGAAGTCAGCTGTTCTGCTGTGTGCTGCCAACAAAGCCCCTAATTGGCCTGGCTCCCTCTCCTCCCACCATGGCATGCCAGTTCAGGAGGCATTAATCTGTGTGGTCGCCCATGGGGGGCTGCACTGTGCTGTGCCGTTGCACTGGGGTAGGACTTGGCTTTCACACGAGTACAAAATGAGCAGATGTTGGAAAGGAAGAGGAATTTACAGTCAAGCCTTTAGATTAGGAATCTGTCGTGTCTCTGGTTTCAGTTTAAGATGTAAGATGAAGCACCTTAATCTCTATGTTGCTGGCATTCAGAGTTGCATGTTCAAAGATTTTTATCATCATACTTGCTGGCATCTATGAGAACCATCAAAATCGTTGTTAATATCTGACGTGATAAAAACCAGATGAGAACTGCTGAGACCTTGGTAAGCACAGTGTTACTGTTTTCTGCAGGTGACCTGTCAATATGGACCAGAAAACCTAGTGAGACTGAGAAATCCATGGGGAAAAATTGAGTGGAAAGGAGACTGGAGTGACAGGTGAGATTAAAAAAGGAAAGGTGTGACACTGAGCGGAGGAAAGGTTTCTTGGAGGAAAGATGCTGCCATCTTCAGGCCTGAATTAATGTTGAGGGCAGCAGTAAGATAACAGTTGCTTGCACAGAGCTTCGGGTGTCAAAGCAATGACTCCATGGATTTATATGTCTCCAACAGACAGTGCTTCTGTAGCTGGGCTCACTTCACAGACGCAGCCTCAACAGGATCAGTTCTGCTTTTCCTTTCACTAAATGCCAGAGGAAACATAATATGAACACAAGACACTGACCATGTTGCTGTGATCTGGAGAGCGTGCAAAGGGACAGATAGCCGTGCAGGGGGCTCTAAAAAAATCCATGTTTCAGGACACAGTCATTTATTATGGGAGGGCTCAGGAAAAGTCTTCCACAGGCTGCAAGGTGTTGGAATTGGGTAGCTATGAAGGAGTCCTCTGTCCTGGCTGCTTGGGGAAATACGGTTGGGTGTGAGATCAGAGGAAGCAACTAGTGAGGTAAATGGGCCCTATATTTGCATCTACCAGATTTTTTTTTTTTTTTAATTGGGACCCCTGAAAGACAGTGGTTTGCGTTCTAGACCATGGGCAACTGTAAACTTGTGTCCTGTTCCTCTCTGAAATGGAGCATGTTTCTTCCTTCCAAGCTTCACGTCATTCCCTGCACAGGCTGTTTGCTGAGACTCGTGGCGTAGAAGGAGGGAAGAGTACAGAGGTCACTGGGAATGTGAATGGCTTTCACCTTGTCTGCAGAGCAGTAACTTCTCTGATGCGTGTCTGTCACATAATGACAACACACCAGCTGTTCTGGTGAAGAGCATAATGAGCAACATACTGCAGGCCTGCCTTTGAAACGACTCCCAGCTGCCTCTTGTGCTGTCCTAGTCATTCATTCATTATGCCAAACACTCTTCCTATTATGTCTCCTTTGACAGAAAATTAACCAACAAAGCAGGTCTAGATTTTTATATTTTAAGTACTTGGAAGCTGCGTGTTCAAGTGAAGGCACTGGCTGATGGAAATGTAACATTTCTGGCTTCTGCTGGAGAAAACTGGAGTCATGTAGCTATATCTCATGGGACCCAGGGTGGTCGTAGAGAGTGTTGTGTGGCTGAAGGCACAGCGAGGGATAAGCATGGAGATATGTAGAAACAGGGATTTGGCCTCTTTTTATAAGGAAGGCTATGTCCTCTGTCTTGAATTTGTGGCCACATTTGGTTAGTCACCTCATGTTTTTCCCCTTAGCTCTTACAAGTGGGAGCTGCTGAGCCCAAAGGAGAAGATTTTGCTGAGGAAAAAGAAGGAGGATGGAGAATTCTGGTAATGGCACGGTCTTGCTTCTCCTCTCTCTGCCAGTAGCGCTGGAGCTGCACATGGAGCTGAAGCAGCACATTGCCACTAAGGCCAAGGCATAGGGGATACATTTTATAGCTGCCCATGCTCCTCTCAGCTTGGCGCTGTGAGGGGCAGTGGCTGTGCTGACATGGGATGATGCACTGTTCAGTGCAGGATAGAGGGAGAAGCAGGGCACTGTCAGGTCTCCTGGGGCTGCTGGAGATAAAGAGCAGCCCCAGGAGCTTTTGTCCTGCCTGTTTTCTTTTTTTAACATAGCTTCGGGAAGCTCCTGCTTGCCTGTTTGCCCGCGGTTTCTCCACAGCTTTTGCCACGAGGTGGCAATGTTGCCGCCCCTGTAATTTCACTGCATTCCCTTTGCTGGGAAGATTATTTTATTCTCTGTTCTGCTATTCTTTTCTGAAGTTTTAGTCGTGCATTTGCTACTCCTAGATGCTGCTGTTGAAGCAGACGCTCTCTTCTTTACTGCCTGATAAAATATGAGCATTACCATATGTAACACAGAATGGTGCAGCTTCGAAGTTCCCCACTCCCTTTTCTTTTCATTTTATGAGCCATATGGGCTAAACTAAACTGCTGACAAGATGTCTCTTGGCACTCTTTTCCCAGGATGTCTCTGCGAGATTTTAAGATTCATTTTGTAGATCTGGTGATCTGTAAATTAACTCCAGACCTGATGAGCCAGGATGATGGGAAAAAGTGGATGTACTCCTTGAAGAGTGGGAGATGGGTTAAAGGAAGTACAGCAGGAGGAAGTCTGGGATTCTGTAATGGTGAGGGGTGCTCTTTTGGATGACTCTGACTTTTGGATGCTCTGCTGACTCAGTTACCAGCTCCTTATAAGCTGTTAACATAAAATTGATAACTGAAACATGCGCTTCCTGTTTAAGCCGCCACACAAACATCAGAAATAAGCAGCTGAAGGACTTTGGCTGGCTTCTGCTATCACAGAAGATGCACTGCTTGCAAACGTAGGGCAGTGGGCTGATTGTAGCATGAAATAAGCTTTAGGATCCCAGGATCAATTGCCAGCACTGATCTGCTCTAGGGCATTACACTTGTCTGTTAAAATTTGCATCCTCAGCACCTCCAGGGAGTGTGTTTTAAGTAAAGTGAATAAAATAGTCAGAGCCTCAGCTCTTCTGGAAGCAGAGCAGGTGGAGTCTAAATTCAGCTAGCCCGTACACCAGAGGTGAGAGAGGGATAGTGATACCTTTATAAACAAAATGAGCTCTTAGTTGCATGTAAGCAGAAATGTAATTCCTTGTTCCTGGGTCTTTCTCCTGTCTTAGATAGTAGTTGCACTTCTAGACTTAAAAACTGCACCTTAAAATCAAATTCCTGCAGGGCCTGGAGATCCAGACAACCTGTGACCTATTCAGTCCAATGCCAGGCATCATGTGGGAAGCTGGCAATCAATTTTGTGATGGAAAACGACATCAAAACGTTTTTCTTGTTTTACTTAGGCAACTTTTGGATGAACCCTCAGTACTGGCTGAATGTGTTACCAGCTGAAGATAGTAGGAAAAGCCCAAGTTCATGCAGTGTGGTTATATCCCTCATGCAGAAACACAGCAGCAAACACCGGAACCGGGCTCCTCACCTTTTCATTGGATTTTTACTCTACAAGGTGTGAAGAACTGCTTTGCTTTTCTTGCTCTCACCAAATAGAACTTCCAGCCCTTGTAGACTGTAGTGGTCTGCAGGCCAAGAGTTTTGTTGTGTCTAGGTTATCTGTGCAGGGTTATCTGTGCTCTTTCCTCCTGCCTGTGGCCATTCTCCTCACACATCAGGGCTAGGCTCCCTCGGGCACTGTGCCCCCTTTGCTGCCTCTCCAGCATGCTGTGTGTCACCCTGCAGAGCAGTGAGAAGTGCCTTTTGCTTCAAAGCACATTGGGCTTTGTGTTGCTCCTTCTGAGGGTTTGTGCAATAGCTAGAAAAGAGTGCCAGGAATCCCGTTACTTTGGGGCAGGAAGAGCTCTGCCCTCGGATTATTTCCAAATTATGCCTGAGAAGTGTTCCTAGTATGATGTGGCAGCTGCCCATGTGTGCATACTGCTAGCTCCCTGTGTATCCAGGGGTAAGTGGATTTCACTAGAAGGAGTGAGAGTTTGCTCCCTTCAGTTCTCTGCTTATCCAAGTGCCTTGAGAGCCACTCTCCTCCCTTGAACAGAGCCACAGGTCTTGTTGCTGCTCTGAGCTTGCACAGTTACGGGGAGGTGATTGTGGGGAAGGGTTTTTGGGTGGAGGGACTGAAGTTTCTGAAGGCAAAGACCTCATATAGATCTATGTAGCTGCTCTGCTTCCCAGGAATAACTTGGCTGTGTTTTGTGAGACACAGAGGTCCTGACTAACAGATGCTCTTTTTCTTTTCTTCCTGCAGGTGGGCCTACAGGTGAGTCCCTTGTCACCACTGCTGGCTGTTGTCTGGGGGACCTGGGCTGGTGCAGCTGTTAAAACAACGCTGAATGTGGTGTGTTTGCCTTTGTTTCTTGGCTGACAGCGAGTGACAGTATTTGAATTCAGTGAGACACCACAGTGAGGCACTACTAATGCAGCACCATCCTCTGACTCCTGAAAAGCAGCCATATCAGGAGGGTTCAGTGGCTTTAAAAGGGGGCATTAGTTGTTCAGCTTCTGTACTGGGTGTTCAAAAGTATTAGAAGTGGCATCAACCTTTACCTGATGAGCACATCATCCCTGCTGCAGCTGTGGGATGGTGCCCCAATTCTTGGCTGTGTCATGGGAGTCAGAGCTGCCTTTCCACTGTCTTCCAGTCTTGGCATGAGGTGGGAAAAGAGCCTGTGCCCCATGCAAGTCAGAGAGCTCCTAGGGAGCTCAGGTTCCTGGCTGGCTGGGAATGCTCTGGAGCTGATGCTACAGGTGTTTTCAGCTTCCTCAGGCCAGCTGTATTTCTAGCATTTTCTTTATCCAAGAGCCTTTAGGACCTGAGAAAGGGCCCTGGAAGTTAAATCCTGATGTAAGTCCTGATTTTGGCCCTGACCTCAGAGGGCTATTTAAAACAGGGAAAGATTTAGCTCATTTTGTCTTTAAAGGGCATATCTTCCACTCTGTTACTGCTCAAATGAGAGTACACCTCTGAAATGAGAAATTGGCTGGCAAAGAACTAGTTTGGGTGTATGGTTAGGGCAGCACAATTGTGTTCAGTAACTGTGAGGTAAGATGCCACTCCCTCCTGACTTAAATATCTTGTGCACCCGCAGGGTTACCTTCAAGGTAAACTTTCTGGCAGAGAGGGTCTGAGCGTGGCCCTAGCACAGTGCTCTGCCACACCTTAGTGGGAATGGTGGCAGTCAGGACTTTAATTTCAGGTTTGTAGTGGTTGCCAAAATCGATGCGGAGAGATGGCAAGCCTATAGCATCTAAAGTATTGGAACTGCTGTCAACAGAGTATTGACTGGAATATAAAAACTTTGAATTTAACATAAGGGGCATCAGGAGGAGTAACCCTGAACCCTTCATAAGAAAGATTGCTCTATTAGTAAGAAGAATACTGGCAAAGGAAGAGGAATAGCATCTCCCCATGAGGCTGCAGAGTAAAATGGCTAAATGTTTTGAGGAACAGCCAAGATCAGAAGGTGACAGTAGTTTTAGCTAGCAGAATTATTTATTTGGCTTGTGTACTGGGCACTCAGTGGCATTAAAATTAGTTCCATTTTGCCTGTATCAACACTTTATCCATCATCCTGTGGCAGAAAAGCGCCTGCAGGGCAAAGAGTGCCAGACAGATGAAGGACACTTGCATGAAGTCAGGGCTAGGGCTTAGGTTGCTTGTGCAGTATGTTCAGACCACAGGTGTTCTGAAAAATCCTCTCCTACCAGATCTGTAGTTCCTGCCTGCAGTCATTTTGGCCAGTATGGCAAAGAATTTTGCAGTAGCCAATTTGACAGGAATGGCTTCTCCTCCCCAGTCCTTGCTGCTGTTCCTTACCAGTAGTTATATTTTTTTTGTAAGTTGCAGGAAGCCCAGTCCTTTGTCATATTAGTATTGGGCAAGGCTGCTGCATAGTGAGAACTACCATGTCCTGGGAGGAGACAGTTCTTTGGGCTCTGTTACCTGCTTGTGCTGTAAAACAGGCTGAGGTGTGAAGGCAGGCTGTGCCGTGCCCGTGAATCCTCCACACGCTTTTTGTCCGTGTGTTCGGCTGGGGCAGAACATATTTCTCTTATGTTTCTTCCCTGAACAGTACCAGGAGAGCAACAGAAAGCTGCCCCCAGGTTTCTTCACCCGACATCAACCTGTGAACAAGCACCAGGTTTTCCTCCATGAGCGGGAAGTGACTTATGACTTCCATCTGGAGCCTTGTGTCTACGTGATTGTCCCATGCACCCTGGAGCCTCAGCAAGAGTCTGAGTTCATCCTGCGGGTCTTCTCCAGGAAGCACATTCTTCGGTGAGATGCTGCTGCCCCTCTGCCAGCACCTAATTCCCTGGGAAAGTCTGGTCTTTCTAGTCTCATGAGGACAGCGTAAAGCCTTTACTCTGCAAAAAGCAAGCACCATCTCTTTCGGAGAGGCTGGCTGTGGGTTTCTCCTGCCTTAAGATTCTTAGTGGTTGGAAGCACTGTTTTTGGCCTTATCCTTTCAAAAAAGGCTGGTGGGCTAGGCCCACACAACCCTTGCAGCATGCTCATGTTTGAGACTGTGAGAACGATAAGAGCTTTTTAGCTCTTTAGCTCGGTTAGTTTGCCAGGAGTCCCTGCTGGCAAAGCTGGGACAGTTGCTTTTGCAGAAATGTTGCTTTGGATACTTCAAATGCCAGCAGCTTTCGGATGCTGTGTGGACACGAGGCCTTCCCTTACTGCAGAGAATAAAACACACGCTGCAAGAGCAGGTTGGGGCCCCGTCTGGGCAAGGGGGATGCCACCTGTGGTAAGACAAACACACAGCTCTGAGATCTCTCCTTAATGTGTCTGCTTTTTTGCATCTCCAGGGAAATGGGTGGGAACACGAGCTTCACCCTCTCTAAGGTGAGTGGGTATGAGGGGAGTGGGAGGTCTGTGATTCAATCTACAGCTCTGAATGCTGGGTTTTTACTGTTGGTCTGCCCTAGAGGAGAGGCTGAGTGAGAATGTCAATGCTTGTGTTGCAGCACTTTGGAAAGCACAGCTTGGGTTTACAGACAGAGTCCTTTGGACCAAGGGGACAGATGCAGTCAAATGTGGGGGACAGGCAAAACTTTAGACAGCTTAGTTGCCTTTTAGCAAAGATCTTTTAGTGACACCATCTTACTTGCTCTGCAGTCTTTCCTGTTCATGGCTTTTTGGAGACTCATGGTCCATTCTTGCACTTCTCCCCATCCCTTTCTAGCCTTGAAAGTTTTGAAGACATTATGGGACCTTAGCAGTACTATTCCCATGCAATGGCCTAAAGGTTATTTTCAAGATATCTGGTCTCAGTGGCAGTGCATGCACATCTACAGCTTGTGCCAGGGCATTTATAGCATAGTCTGTTCCTCTGGCATAAACAGGGCCTTTCCTGCTTTCATCTCCTCTGTTGGGCTGTATAAAGGAGGACAGAGACCCTTCTCTCTTCTTGGCACAGAGCGAGCCCCATGCTTTGCACAGCTTGAGGTGGGGTGAGGGGAATGTTTCTCCCCACTAAATGTTATCTGAGTATTTCTCTCCAAGAAATAGCATTTCTGTGCTGTGGGTAGGTATCTTGGCAGTGGGCTGTGCTAGTGATGTAACGCTGATTGCAGTGGTGGCGAGAAGGTGGAAGGGGCAGGGAATGGAATGCAATTCTGGGAAAGCATCTTTAATAACTTGGTTGACAATATTTTTCTCCTGCAAGTAAATGATTTCTAATGTTTTGGTTTTTTTTTAATACCTTAAAGGAAATTGTTGATAGGTATGAAGGCAAGATTTGGGAGGATTTCTTCACAAAGCATTTTGAACAGGTAAGTGCTTGCATGAGTAAGCTCCTCCAGAGCTATTATGTAGCTCCGTGAAAGTAAAAGCATGTGGATGTTCAAGGGAGGTCTGTGGAAGTGCGGAGAACAGAGAGGGGCTATGGAGAGGAGGTTGGATTCCGTGCAGTGATGACTCCACACAGCAAATTGGCCTGTGAAGCTTAGCAATATGACAGCACTGAGACAGGCACACTTCTCTGCACAACAGGGTGTCAGTGCCTGGAACTTAATGTGGATGTGACAGTAGCAAGAGGCTCAAAAGGTATTAGCAAACTGATGGGCAGAGAGTCCATAAACAAATACTGTAGGACTGGGCAGGGATGTACCCTCTAAGACCAGTTTTCCAACAGGGAAACAGCAGAATGGACTGCAGAAGCTGACCAGGCTCATGTGCTCTCCCTAAACATTAATTCCTATTGCCTGTACTGGGGACAAAGTGATGGGCTGTGTAGATCCATCCTACCCTTTAGGGTTTCTTACATTCACTGGGGAAAGTTACCTATTAGAGAACACCCCTGAAATATTGAACCTTGTCTCATACATACATCATCACAGTTGGATGGCAACTAACTTGCTTTGAGAGGTGAAATAGATACTGGGTGTCCCATCATCTCCTTTTCCCCCTAATTTTCTTGGTGAAATGTGATCCTTACTGTGAAAGATTCTTTTTAGTGATCTCTCTGGTCTGATTTGGAGTGGAGCTGACCATCAGGGATCCCATTAACTATGGTGAGGGATGCAAGTGTTTCACCTTTCAGAAAAGGTCACTGCATTTATTTAGCATCATACCCTGTATTTGGCAAACACAATTTCACAAAAACAAATTTGCACTTTTAATAGGAATAATTTGAAGGAAGCTGTTACGAGAAACAAGGAATGCCTTCACTTTTTGCCCCTTGTTTAAGATTTTGGTTTTGAGAACAGTGTGGCTTTGATGTGCTAGAAATTGCCACATACTGTGAGGTGCTGGTCCTTTGCTGTCAGGATGTCGAAGTACACACGGAGGCAGAGGCAGTACTGCCATTTCTGAAGGCTTCACCCTGGCATGTCTCAATGATCTGAAAGCAGGCTTTTATTTTTGAAGAGTGACATTTAAAAAAATCCTCCAAACAAGCAATTCTCGCAGCTTCTAAAAGATCTGTAAACTTCAGTGTGACAAGGGAGAGAGGGAGTCTCTGCTTTGAAAAGTTTAGGGAGAAGTATTCCAAAGTAAATGATGAAAGGGGAATGTTTGAAGCAGGTCTCTTGACAGTGTGCTTGATGGGACAGATGGCACCAGGGCTGAAAGGTTAACGGTCTGCATCCTCACTCAGTGGAAATCTGCACTACTGCATTGATCTGTGTGGAGCCCTGAGAACTTAGCCCAGAGCACACTGCAGCTCTTGCAGGCTCAGAATGTTGTCATATTCAAAGGGAGTCTCTTCTATCGATTTTCACAGTGGCTGGAGTAGGGCCAGAAAAGCAGAGAATGAAGATGGGACATGCTGGGAAAACAAAAGAGGGGAAAAAGTGATTTAATACTTAGAAAAAAAAAATTAAAATTCTCTTCCATATCACAGAATCCGGAAATAAATGCTGTTCAGCTCCAGAGGATCTTGAATAATATATCTTGGAGAAGTAAGTGCTGAGAAATAATGTTTCTGTAAAATAAGCCCTCTCAGAGAAAAGCCTCAGCTCCTGTATCTATTTCTTTAATTCTGGGAAGAGAAACTGGCTTCAGTCTGACTGAACTGACTGTTCTGATGCCATGTTAGATTTCCGGAGTAAAAGGATTTGCTGGGATGTGAATCAACATGGCAGAAGTTTTATAAGCAGAGATAATCTAGTTTGAATTTCAACAACTAAAAGAATGAGGGAGGAGAACAAGCATGGATGCAGATTCTTAATATGGCCTCCAAACCCAGCTTGACCATCGGCTTTGATTCCGAAACTGTATCTCATTTCACCACGTGCCACTGCTGCAGTCTCAGCAGCACCAAAGTAGAAGCTGTGGAAAGCCTGGTCTGTAGGAATTTCTGTGGTGGAGGAGAGTCTTGTCTTTACTTTCATGTGCCTGGTCCATGCTGCTGTTTCTCTTTACTCTTCCCTGCTGTGCATGCGTAGGGCTGCTCCTTGCTCTGTGTTGCACCACGGGATGAGGTGCAGGCGGCCTGTGCAACCCAGGCTCGGGAGAGCCAGGTGAGCCCCGAGCTTCTCTCTCTCATGTGTGGCATTCACTCTGCTGGGGGCAGCCCAGAGCACCCTACAGGCTCATAATTTGGTGCTTAGTAACAAATAACACTACCTGGACAGCAGTGAGGCATTGCAGTAGCTGTTTTCTCTGAGCAATGACAATGAAATTACAGATATAATGATGAATCCAGATTTTCTTCCCAGTTTCTGCACTGGTAACAATCGATATGCAGCACAGAAAATACTCCATCCAGCCATTACAGGCAACCAAGATGATCAAAAGACTGATGTGATGCCTCTTCCACTTAAACTCAATTTGATATCACTCTCTTTTCTACAAAGGTGGACAAGAGTAGTTCTTCTGTCTTTGTGAACTGACCCACCAGGCACTGTCTTATCTGTAAGAAAACTATATTGAACAGGGAGCCTTTATTTTTCATAAGTTATTGATTTTTAAAACAGCAATTTAAAAATCTTTACTTGATTCATATTTACTAAACAGGGAATTACAATATTAAAATTATTAAAGCATCTTGACTTTCTGCAGAGAAGGGATTGGTGAGTTATGATTCTGTCTGTTACTCAGTGGAAAGTACAGACGAACTCTAATCATGATTTGCAGTGGGATTAGAATTTGTTTCTGTTACTCTTCATGTAACTTATATATGAACCAGGAATGCTAAGCTTTGAGGCAGCATCATGTTTTCAGCAGTGCCTCTACTTTTAATTATATTAACAGAGCTGGCAGTGTGTCTGTGAAAGAGGGTGAGAGAGATGCTTAGTACAAGGGTTTCAATTAATGTGCAGTGCTGTTCCCCAAAGCTCCTCAGGTCAAGTGACTTTGCTCAAGGTCATGCAGTAAATTCTGTTTGGGATTAGAGCTTTGGATGTCCTTTTCCTTCCATTTTCTCTAATAGCTGGAGATAGTGTACCATATTTCATTCTATATTACATGCCTGCAGGGAGCTCATATTGGATTTTCTGAGACTAGTAGAATCCATCCTGTTGCCTCATATTTTTATCATCATAAATGATACATCTTCTCAAGTGGGTGTAAAGTTTCACAAAGGCTTTGGGGCCTGAGCCCTCTCAAGTGAGGGGGAATTTTGTGAGAGTCCATTTTTTCTGAGAGATGTTCAATGGCTCCCCAAAACAAGTTTTTTTGGGTTTTTTTTTTGTTCTCTCTCCAGATTTCCAGAGTTTTCGCCTGAGTTTCAGTCTGGATTCCTGCCAGGGTATCTTGGCACTCCTGGATGTATCCTTGTCATGAGTGATACTTCTGACTCATATAATACTTCAGCAGAGCATTATTTCTTAGGGCAGACTGGGTGTTACTGTGATTTCTTTACCACCAGGACATGGCCCTGCTTATTGAACTGCTCACCCTCCATAATAACAGTTCAGCTGTGACAGAATGGAGCTGGTTTGGGAAAGGGTTGATTCCTGCCGCTTCTGAAATCAGCAGCCAGGTTTCCATTGACTTTAGTGGGAGGAGGATCAAGCCTATAAATAGGCATGTGGGCTAGGAAATCATTATCCTCATATTAGAATTTCATGGATGTTAGAGTGGCTGTAAGGTTTTTTGGATTGTTTGGGTTTTTGGTTTGGTTTTGTTTGGTTTTGTTTTTTCTTTTTTTTTTTCCCCCCTTTTGTAATATATGTAATGGGTGCTCTCTAATGTTTAATTGAGAAGTTTTGACTTTAATTCTCCCACTAAGCTGAATGCCACTGGCACACTGAGTATCCAGGAATTCAGAGTCCTGTGGAAAAGGCTGCTTTTCTATTTGGTATGACAATATTTTCTATGCCTCCTTTCAATAACTCCCTGCTCACAATCCCTTTGATGTCATCTGTTGGGTTTTGGGTGGTTTGGTTTGTTTAAAAATTATACTCCCTTACCCCACAGGAAGTTTTCCAGAAGAGAGATACCAACAGATCAGGAAAGCTTGACCTTGTGGAACTGCATGCAGCTGTACAGGAGACAGGTGAGCCCACAGCATATTTTGGCAAGTCTCATCTTCTTGCTCATGAAAGCTGAAAAAAAGCACAGGGCTGGGAAACATCTTGATAACTGTGTGTAGAGCCCAGGAGAAGTGGAAAACATTATAATTTGCATGGCCTTGGTCATCTCTTCTTCCTTCTTTAGCTGGGTAAACACTTCTGAAAATTATTTTGCCATGGGATGGGCTGCTTACTCTTTTCTCAGTGTGTGGTCTCACACTGAGAGTTGTCTGAAACACAAGTGTCTGCCTATTTCAAACCCAATTTTGAAATCCCTTCCTGTGTGTTGCTAATTGAATTTTAAAAGATTTTGTGGGGTTGTGGGGATGCAGGAGGCCAGATCTAGCTCCTATTAAATTGCTACCTCTGCTGAAGACGACAGCTCAGGGACCAAACCTGGAAGTGTGGGACTTGCATGGCAGCAATACTGGTGCCAGACTTCACTAATGCAGCGTCTGAGGCTTGATCTAGAAATGGAAGATGATACATATGGGTCCAAATACTGGACCAAGCTCTGTTGCTGTTGCTGGGTGTTGTGTGGGGGCTGCAGCTCAGTCTTGTAGGTTCTTTTGCATGTTTCCACCTTAAATATCATTCCTCTTTTTGGTGCATGTTCACCCAGTTCATCTGAGTCAGTGAAAGCACAGTGAGAAACCCAGGCTGACCTCTGCTAAAGCAAACTAAAATCCCAGGCCATGAATAGAAAATGCTTTTATTCCTAGCAAATGCTGCTGCTAGACATTGGGACTGATGCTTTCTGTATGAGCTTCTTCTGGATTTTCTTTTTCATCTCCTTTCCTACCCTCTTGGGAATATTGCTCTTAAACCCAGCTGCTGCTATTACCTTCATATCCCATGAGCAAAAGAGGCCTATTTGTATTTTATTCCAACTCTGGAAGGACTGTAAGTATAGGGGAGCAGACCTGAACCCTTTTAAATTTGGAGGAGGTATCTTCATGTAGCGATCTCATTTGGGCTGGCTAATATTTGATCATCTTAGGCTTGAAAAACAAAGCTGTTGGAGAAGAGATGAAGACCACTCAGTTGTGCCATCTCATTCTGTTTTCCTTCCCCCCCCCCTCCCTTTTTTATGCAGGCATTTCACTCAGCAATGAAGTCTGTAATTTGATGGCAATCAGATATGGTGACCCTGACTTACAGATCAGCTTTGAGAGCTTTGTTTGCTTCATGCTTCGAGTGGAGATCATGGGAGGTGAGGCTGGCGTTCCGCATCTGGCCTGGCAAGCTGGGCTTCCAGCTGAGCCCTGGCCCCTCTGATGCTGCTCCCACTGGCAGTGGCAAAGTCAAAATTAGCAGGACTGGATTTCTGAATAAACCAAGAGTAATCGATTTAAAGCAAGGGACAGATAAAGAGGAAGTCAAGCTCTCTCTTTACCTCCCCACCAGTCCCTGCCTACAGACATTTAAGCTGTACGTATCAGAGTGATAAAGCTCTCTGCAGGTTTGCATCAGCCCTCTGTAGGAAGAAGCAGGCAAATTACAGATGAAGACTACTTGTTTCCCGTGAAGAAGACAGCCTTGAAATATATCTTTTCCAGAAAGAAGAAAGCTTTGAAATATGTCTTTGATGGACTGCAGTTGTGAGGATGAGACAGCTGATACTCAGATCATGCTGTAGACACTTTGCACATGTCTCAAAATTGTAGTGGGTAAGGTTGGGACCCCCTGCATTTTGAGGTTTCACGGATGCATGGGCAGACAGTAACATGCCTGACTTTATTCAGCTGCTCTCTGTGTCCCAGCCTTCAGAGATCTTCCAGTGACAGAACAGAGAAGCTCACATGCACTTGAGAATAGCCTACAAACCCTGCCTTTGGGGGTCTTCCTGAGACAGTGCCTTGGTTGTGGTGATCTCTTGGCTATCAAGTTAATGCTCTTCATTTACTTCTTTTGCAGAGGCCTTTCGCAACTTAACACAAGATGGCAAAGGGATATATCTCCGGGAATCTGAGGTAAAGCCCATTCCCTGACTGTCAGATGCAGGCCCCTTTGTTGCATGTGGCACTGCGTGTTTTGTTCTGTAGCATTAGAAAAGGTGTCTTTAACTGACCACTTACAGGGCAGGTTCCAAACAACAAGGAGGTTCAGGTTCCTAAGTCTTCCGCTTTATTATGGCTTCTGTTCCTTCTGGAGGCAGATTGTCACCAATGCCCCATAGTCCAGTCCAGGTGAGAGTAAGGCAGAGCTCTCACAGGGATGGAATATTACAACCCCCACTTTCCATATTATTTTACAGTGGATGATGATGACACTTTATTCCTGAAGCAATGCTGTAGAGGAGGGGACAACCACACCTGTACCAGGATGAGGAAGGCTGCCTTGTTTCAACTTTTCACTTCGTATGGAAAGTCTTTTCCTCAAGCAGACTTAACCTGATAACCACAGACTTGGTGAACTGAAGTTTTGCTAACTAACGTATTTATTTTGAGTCCTGTTTCACTTCAGACAACCTTTCTGAGGAGAGACCATTGGATGTCAACCACCACGAGTGCACAGTGTGACACCCTGGAGCATGGTGGCTGAGTGGTTGTGGTCAGCTGCTTCTTGCTGATGTAATGCTGCTGTTATAGGCACACACTGTGGTAGTGCCCAGAGGCTGTGCTTGGTGATGGGGCTCTCGAGTCAGGGAGGGAAATGGCCCCTGTCCTCAGTAGCTTGTCACCTGAGAGAGAGAGATCCCAGTTCTGTAGCGGCTGGGCCCGTGGTAGAGGACTGGAGTCTGTGTGCTTCTGGGAAAGAAGGGGTGGGGACTTACTGAATGAACACTCTTCCCTAGGCCTGACTTGGAAAGGTGATTTGCAAGCATTCAAACCATCTCTTTTGCTTTTCTAAGTTAACATAGCCCTATTGAAGTGACCCTAATTTGATTTGACCAAGTGATGAGCTGAGCCTCCAGCTGTTTGTTGTATGATGATTGAGTATTTATTTCAGAAAGGCAGTGGGTGTTCTCTGCAGATTGAAAAGTACAGTACAGTGAAAAGTAAACTGATCCCATATTGGTTTTAAGTCACCAGAGACTGGCAGGGAATGAATGTTCTCAGTAGCATGATACAGGAGCTGTCTGGTAAAACATTTGGATATTTATCAGTTTTTATATAGGGTGAGTGTGTGTGTGTGTACTTCTAAAGGATGCAGGCAAATGTAGGTTGTAGCTAATTAAATAGTGCAACCTGGGTGCGTGGCTGTGAACAGCGTTAGAGAACATGGTATAAGTGGGACTATTCACGTCAAAATCCATGAGATGCATCTGTCTGTACGATCCTTTTTTACTTTCTTACCATTCATTTATTTGGGCTGGAGATTTCCACGCTAATTGCCTGTTACAGGTTGCTGCTTTGATTTTTTCTTTTTTCTTTTCTTTTTTTTTCCTTTTTTTTTTTTTTTCTTTTTTGCATTCCTGCAGACAGCTCAATTGTGGCTCTTTTTCAGTGCACAGCCTAGTCTGAGTCTGGGTGCTAAATGAAACTGAGCTCCAATGGGAATGAACACATAATGAAAGACCATACTCTAATACCTTTGTAGGAAGGAGTTATATTAAGCTTGCATAGGCAGTCTTCCCTCTGGCTTTTTGTGACTTTTTAGGTGCTTAATATTATAAATATTTTTTCAGAGTGCATGTGAGATTCAGGAATGAGGTGGACTGTGGATAAAAAAGTAAACATAGGCAAAAGACTGAGCTCAGGGATGTGCTTACCACTGCACTGAGGCCTGTGCAATAGCATAAGCATATTTATAGAGGAACTCCTTTGCATATAAGTGTTCCCAGTCAGGAAGCATTAAACAGTAAAAACAACAGCATGCACTTCATTCCCCAGAACAGTCTGTTTCTAAGCAATATCATTTTCCTCCTGTTTTTATGAGAAAACTGTTAGAACCAGATAAATAGATGGCTGTGTTGGTACTTGTTTATTACAGATGATGTATCTATCATCTACTGGGAGTGACCTACTGTGGTGTCACTGGAGCCACAAGGTTCAGGTCTGTGAAGCAGAGCAGGTTGGAGGGAGCAGGGACACCCAGGGCCCCTGGAGCAGCCGAGGGCTCCGTGTCCCGCTGGGCTCCATGTCCCGCTTTGACCACCCTAGAGCTCCATGTCCCGCCGGGCTCCTGAGGAGGCTCCGTCAGCAGCTCCCCTCTCAACGCATGCCTCTGTTTCCTTTTGTGACTCGCAGCTGAACATGATGGTGCAAACTAAATTAGCCTGATTTAATTTGCACTCAACTCAGCAGGGGATGTTATAAACACTGATTTACTGCGTGCAGGAGCAGCGCTGGAAGAACCAAAAACGTTGGTTGAGGGAGCGTAGGTCCCGCTTTTCTCAGCACACGCTGGAAAGGGTGATCCCTGGCACCCATGGGGATGTCCAGGGGGATCTGTGTGAGTGCAGAGTGTTCACAGCAGGCTCTGCTGGACATGATGGGATGGGAATCTGTCGGTCCCAGCTGGGTTTGTTGCACAATGTGATCAAGTGTCGTTTAAGGTTGGGAGTGTGCTGGACGTAGCTCTGCCACAGGCTGTGTGCAAAACTGGTGCAGGACACCCAGTTTCAAATTGCAGTTCATTTTAATGTTGTACACATTGTTTTTTCTATCAGATTTTGTACTTATTTACTTCACACCTCTTTAATGCAGAGCAATGTAATTGCAGGGAGATTATTTTGCTATTGATTACTTGATCCAGGAAAGAAACAGAATTCATCCATGCCATGAATCACTAAGCATTTGCAGCAATAAACTTTATTGAGCCATGTGACTTGCTGTTACAGAATTGTAAAGAATGCTTTACTGGAATGATTATACCAAACCATGTACAATTCAAACTGAATTATCTGGCTCACAATAAAATGTTTTTGGCAAGGGCACCTACTCGGACACTGTGAAGCTTTTATATTGCTAACAGAATAATGTTTTCTGGGCAATTCTGAAGATATATTACTCCTCATTTACAATGTGCATTGTGAAAAAATGGTCTAAAATGCTGCTGAAGGATGCATTCGTTTGTAACCACAGCATTTACAGGGATGCTGAGCTTTGCAGTGGGTGGTATTGCTCTAGCAGAAATGAAAGAAAAGTGGGACTGTGGATTGAGACTAGTATTGTTAATAAAAGTCCTTTTTGGAAAAGGCAGGTGCAAGAATAGCAAATAATGTCTGGAGTGGGAAGAGGAGATGGATGGTGAGGTATACTGTAACAATAAGACAGATGAAATTGAAAGGAACTAATCAACCCTTTGCAAACAAAGTCTTCAGCTAGAGCTTATTGCTGCAAATACACACACACACAACTGGAAGTATTTCACGTTTCCTGGATATAGTTGGTGCACATGTTGAGGGTGCAGTTGGGGTACAGCAGATAGCAGTCAGCCTCACTGCTTACATGCAGTCTGCATGGTCAGGGCTTCTGTCTAGATGGCAACAGGACAGGCTCTACTATCAAGCCTAACAGGATTCCAAAAGATCTAAGATTTACAGGAATGACAAGGAGAGCTGGAGAGGTCATGGCTTCAGTGAAGAGCTGTGGCAGTTTCAGGCAAAAGGGGAAGAGCTGTCCTCTGGGGACAAGTTACCACAAGGCAAATCACCCCAAGATCGTGGGGCTCTTGCCCTTAGGCAGCTAGGTTGACCACCCTAGAGATAGGCAGAAATACTCAATCTGTGTGTTTCTTTCTGGGTAATCAATTAAATGCTGTTGAGACACTGCAGTGTAATTCTCTGTCTGAGGTCACATCCCTCCTTTTACCACTTTTACCCTGGAGTCACCAGGACTTCTGCCTTACCTTAAAAGCATGTTGCAGTCCTTTGCGGGGAGGTATTATATTCATGCAAGTGGCTACTGCACTGTCATAGCTGTCCAAGCTGTGCCAGCAGACTTTGATCACACCACAAGATGCTCTGTGTGGAATGAATAATGTTGCTTTGGTTTTGATTGTTAAGCAGTGCATGTAATCCTAACTCCACGACCCACAAATGGACCTCTACAGGGCAAGTTGTCATTGGACTGGCACCATAAAAACGAGGACTTTGGAGCTTTTGGAAGGAAGAGCCTGTTTCCAGGGGCATGCGGTGCCTGAAACCTGTCCACTGAGCAGAGTGGGTGCAAAATGTCCCACTAGTGCAGACCTTTGCACAGGGCAGTGATGGGAATGAAGACACAACATGGGAACATGGAGTCAAAGCCACTGCTAAATCCAAGTGTCCACCAGTCCTCACTCACCCCTTCTCCAGTCCTACAACCCCACCAGGAGACTCAATTCAGACAATGGGATTTCAGAATTTGCAAACCTAAGGTCTTATTCTATTTCCTCTGTGAGCTGTTCAGGTCAGTGTTTCATGGAGGGCTATGGAGACTTTTCTTCTTAAGTTAGTCCTGCCAGACTCTGCTTGAATGCAAACCTATGGACGAGGGTGAAAAGCTGGAGTGTGATACAAAGGTATGATGTTTGCATCCAGATTCAGAAAATTGAAGGGCAAAAATCCCCTTTGTTATTTACAGTGCCACAGTGCCAAGGGGAGAAAGATCAGGTCCCCAGGGTGATGGCTGCTCTGTGACACGAGAGCAGGACTTGCTGTTTACTTGGAAAAGAAGTACTTCTGCAGTTCCCTGGGGAAGTGATCTGTGTTCAGCCTGGGGCTCTGTTAAGAGATAAGATTTGACCTGCACCTCAGCCTCCTGAGGTCCTCATCCCTTTGCATACCACAGCAGTGCTGCTCCGTGATCCTCCTACTGCTGGGAACTGGATTTTTCCCATAAGCAGCGCTCATTTCTTGTTGGCATCCAGGAGCTCAAGTTATGGCCCCATCCCAAGGTTTGGGGCTTGGCAAGAAGCCAGCGATCTCTGGGTAGTTCTTCTGCACCTCTCTATCTGCACACACACTCCCACATATTCCTGAGAGCCCCATGTCACCTTCCTTAAAAACTGTTGCAATGCTGTGCTGAAAAAGAAGGCGAAAAAATCTTTTTTTTTTTTTTTCCTCCCCTGCTCGGGGAGCAGCTCCTTGCAGAATGAAATGCTAACGAGTGCCTTTGCCTTTCCTTCCTGCTGTGTCTTACACTGAATTAGACCTGAAAAGCAGTATCACCAAGCTTGAAGTTCAATTTATCAGTGCAGTCAGGATTGATTTGTTACACTACCTATTCTGGGGAAATGAATGTCTCCATCGCGCTCCCTTCCAGTGCAGGCAGACCTTTGTTTTGCTCACATCAGCCATGTAATGTAGGAAGCTGACATTCCACAGATAAAGGAAAAAACCTACAAAATCCTGACTAATTCTACCCAGCCTGGCAGTGCCAGAGAGTGATGCCACTTGCAAAGGACACGCTTGGCATTGTGGTGGCTGCAGATACCAGGCAGAAGGGCTCTCTACCTGGGCTTATCTGCTACTTTTTTGTTATTGAATAAGTGTTTAATGCCGTAAGTGTCCTAGAAAATTATTCTTGGGTGAATTACATGTCCCCTTTACCACTATTAATGTTATAGCTGGACCAGCGTGTTGATCCTTGGAACTCCAATTCACAGTAAGAGTCAGGTTGAAAACAAACTTGGTTTTTGTACAAATTTTCAGCTGTTGTGTGAGACAAGAAAAATGGACTTTGCTACTGCTGTTGAGGAAGAAAATTTTCACTCATAATCTAGCACAGGGGATCTCCATTAAGAGAGCAGGCAATTATAAATCCAGTTTTCTCTTGCAGCACATTTTGAAAGAATATTTGCAATGAACCACATACAAATGTGGGAATTGCGTTTTCAGATATAAAAGACCCAAAATGTGATTGCTATGAAGTGTTACAATTTTAAGAGACTCCTTTTTTTTTTTTTTTCCTAATTTGTCATGCACACATCAAATGTGGAGGGAAGGGTTAAGAGCTAAGCACCCTGCAGAACCACGCAGAGTTCTTCATGCTCCTGCAAATGTGGCTACAAGAAGGATGTCTATAGCTGGTGCTCATTAAGCGAGGTGAAATGAAAGAGGTAGTTGCTCTAAAGTAGCTTTTTTTCCTCAGGTAAAAGCAGGATTTCTTTCTCATAAATATGCTGCAGCTAGACATAAATGACTTATTGCTTGAAAGCAGCTCTGCACTGCTGAAGAGCTGGAGCACAAGAGTAAGAAATTTGGTCTTAAGCTACCCTGAGCGGGTGCTTTCAGCCTGGCTGCTGGCAGCAGCAGCGCTGCTTTTTGCTTGGGCTGAGGCTGCTGAGGGCTCCTGCCTCTGCAGCTAAATGCTGAGCTTCCAGAGGATGCAGGAGTGGGATTATGCCTGTGATTGCCTCCCTTCCACAGTCTCTCCGTTTCCATAGCCCTCTTCGAAACCAAAGAGTTGGCTTGGAATACTGCTCCAGAAGCTGGGGCCATGCTTGCTCTGTAAGTCTTTGGGTACAACCCTCTATTAATGGCATAGGTGTTTTTTGTGCTCCTCTGGAGCACACAAGCACATCCTTGTTGACCCTTCTCTGCAACTTAGGTGTTTATTGTAATTTATTGTGTTTCCTTTTAAAAGGAATAAGAAAACAATCTCAACATCATCCACTCTTCCTAGCTGCTCCTTAATCTCAGATCTCAGCAGTCATAACCTTAGTCTTTAAAACTGTCTCCCACTCTTAGCGCATAGGTACACTTGTACCAAAATACTAACATTGAGGGGCTGAGGTGTTCCCCCTGATCGTCTGCCAGCATTAACTCCAGCTGTTCATTAGCTTCAGCTCTGCAAACTGATGTCTGAAGGCCTGCAGGAACGGGCTCATGTTGGACCACGTGTCCCAGCACTGGGCTGTGACTGCACCCAGGAGAGGTGTGGCACAGACCACTGGAGGTCTTATTTTAACTTGGAGCCATGCTTGTCTCAGAGCCCTTTTCTGAAACCCAGGTAAAGCCCATGCTGAATGCATCCCTTGTGCACAACTTCTACCTTTCGGAGAGGCTGGGAAATGTCAGCCCGATATTAAGATGCTCGTCCTCAGGGACTCTGACTCCTGGCCTCCCAGCACTCACCAGGCAAACACGGACAAGAGAAATAACCCTGAGCATCTCCAAAGTAGTTTGATCTGAAGGGCTCATTATTTTTGAACAGCTGAGTTGAACATTACTGAGAACTCAATTTCCATTTCAGCTTTCTTTTCTACTTGTGCAGGGCAGAGCGTGGGAGCAAGGCTTGGGCACTTCACAGCCTCTTCCATATGGATCAATATTTTCCAATGTGCACAAGTTTCCGAGAGTTTAAACCGCTGAGTTTTGCAGAACTTTAATTGTATCAAACGCAAAAAAGAAAGGGATACTCTATCAAACCAACACATAGCTAAGCACATAAAGAATTTAGGGGATGAATTAACAGAAAATAATTCATATGCTGCAAAAATAAACTGCTGAGTCCAGTAGAAGGAACTCTCATTTATTCTTCATTTTTATTTTTATTTTTATGGTCTACAAGTACTTGGAAATACAAAATGGCAAGAGAGGTTTGGTGGAAAGGCCGTGTGGAGGTGCCATTCTTCAACACTACTCCTTAAATTAAGAAAAATGTTGCAATGAATCTCTAGAACATCAAAGAACTTCTCTAAGTTCTGACCACCTCATGGAGCTGAAGGAAGCTGAGACGGCCACATTACCTTGCTGAATTAAGGTGCCAGAACCTGAGCTAGACACAGCTGTCACTGGAGAGCTTGCTGTGACAGGAAATAAGCCCTTCCTGCTGCGAGGCAGACATTCTTCCTTTCTCAAATTATTTGAAACAACCAGAGGCAACAGATCCTCAGGTGGCCCATGCTGCTGCATACACCTGAAAGTTAGGATCAGCTGAGAATGTTTCTCCTCAATGACTTTGCATATAGAATCATAGAATAATTTGGGTTGGAAAGGACTTTTAAAGGTCATCCAGCCCAACCCTTCTGCAGGAAGCAGGGATATCTTCAACTAGACCAGATTACTCAGAGCCTCGTTCAACCTGGCTTTGAATGTTTCCAGGGACAGGTCATCTGCCACCTCTCTGGGCAACGTGTTCCAGTGGTTCACCATCTTCATTGGAAAAAATGTCTTCCTTATATCTAGTCTAAATCTTACCCTCATTCAGTTTAAAGTCATTCCCCCTTGTCTTATCACTACCTGCTCATGTGAAAAATCCTTCTCCAGCTTTCTTGTGTGCCCCCTTAAGGTACTGGAAGGTGCTCTAAGCTCTCCATGGAGCCTTCTCCAGGCTGAACAACCCCAGCTCGCTCAGCCTGTCTTTGGAGGAGAGGCGCTTCAGCCCTCTGAGCATCTTCATGGCCTCCTCTGGACTTGCTCCAACATCCTTCTTCTGTTGGGAGTCCCAGGGCTGGTTCAGTACTCCAGGTGGAGTCTCAAGAGAGCAGAGTCTCATGAGCAGAGGGAGAGAATCCCCTCCCTGGACCTGCTGGCTTTGCTTCCTTTGATGCAGCCCAGGATGCGGTTGGCAATAAAAGAAGAGCTGCCTGTAGTTAGCAAAGCCTAGAGAGAAGGTCTCCTGGTGGTTGGTAAAGCTATGCTTTCCTAACAGGCTGTGCTGGGTGCTTGTGCCCTTCCCAGGCTGGATCCAGGAGCTGAGCTGGCTGTTTTCCGGGGGGCAATGGCAGGGTGAAGGTCCTGCAGTGTCAGCTGAGGCTGCCTTTCTGCTCTTTGTGTTCAGCCAGTGTTTTTCTTTTGGTGCATAACCCTGGCCTGGGGATTGGTGCGCTGAGGGATGAGGCTGTTGTGATGTTAACAGGAGGTGGTTGCAGCGGGATCAACCCCTTCTGCATTGCTGGGGTAGCAGGGTGAAAGTCCTCCAAGGGTGAGCAGGCCATGGGGTGGCACAGAGGGTGGGAGGTGGGCACACAGTGTCTCCATCAGTAGCCCAGATCTTGGGGGCTGCCAAAGATATGCTCACCTGTCCTGTTGCCCCCAAAACTGAGGCTACTCCTGGGCTGCTTCTGGACTGTGCGGGGACAGCCAGCCTGGGACCCGAGCCCCTCCTTGCATTCAGCACATGGAGGAGGGAAATTAAAGGAGTCATCCTCCCAAGTCAGGCTTTTTGTACAGCTCTTCAAACCTAGAAACCACTCCTTTTTCTCCTGGCACTAGGCTCAGCTTGCTGAAACAAAGATTAAAAGCCTGGATTCCACTAAAGATTCTTCAGTGGCAGCCCAAACAGGCTCCCTAGAGAAGATTAACTATCCCCTGCACTGAGGGGAGTTTGAGCTTTAGCAAAATGGACTGATGAGAAAAACATAGGTAGCACTGCAAAGATGAATTTGATAAAGGTGGGCAGAGCACAGTGAAGGCATGAAAGACTGGTTAAGTGTTCGCTTTTATGTATTGCTGAGTTCTAGGTCTTCAGACAAGACTTAATCTTTTCTATAAACAAATAACACATTCATTTACATGAATAATCCACATTTCTTATGCAAATCATTTCCCTGCTGCTATTTCTACTGAGAATAATATTCAGTATAATTACCACATTTATTTAGTGAATCTATTTACACAGGATAGCTCTCTGTCCATGAACGCTCTTCACCAGAGAGGCCCAAAGAGCAACAGGGGAGCCCAAGCTGCCAGTCATGTGCGCCCTCTGCTTTCTATTTTTGTTCCCATGAAGCATTCTGGGACCGTTTGAGATGTCTCGGCAAGAGCAGAAGGATGCCAGCATCCTTCCTCCATCCCAGGGAGAGCACCTGCTGCTAATGGAAGGCAGCTCTCCCCTGCTCACCAGCCTGCTGTTTGAGCTGCAGCTAACTATAATGAGGCAAGGCACTTTGAATAATAACTTTCCTTTGCGTATAAGGGCATCTTAATTTTTTCTGTGTTTAAGTTGGTAATTGCCACAGAGTTTGAAAATCTTCCAGGTTTTACCACTCTTAATTATGTTCTCATGCATATGCATCCCCTGCTTGCGCGCTCATTACTGCGAGGAGATCAGAACCCCGAACGTTGGAGCGGTTCCTTCCAATTATCTTCCATATGCAGAAGTTCCTGTGAAATACCTCTCCTGCATGGGATGGCCCAAGCTATTTGGAGCACATCTTGCTGTCCAGAGCACATTTCGCTCTGGGTGGTAAAATCAAGATGCATTTCATCCCTCGCGTGTCTCGCCTGGGCTGCTCTTACCTGGGATGTCTCCTTGCTTGTAGCACCAGCCATTGAAATACTTGTTCAGGGGAAGTTATTAAGGTGTCCTAATGGAAAATATTTCAAGTTTCTAGGGCCCTGATTGCCTCTTTACCTGCTCTGTTTGCATCTATTGATCGTTCTGGTTCAACAAGACCCTCTGGGACTAACAAACTCTAACAGGTTTGAATGCATTCATGAGGTTTTATGCGGGGAAAGAAAAATAATGCTGTTGGGCTTCTGACTTGTTCTTGCTCAATAACAGCAAAACAAATGTGTGCAATTAAACATTACTTTGTTTTCTAAACAGCAGCCTTGAAATTTTGTCCTGCTAGTGGGGGAATCAAGCTGCTGCCTTTTGCTGCCTAACCAACAGCAATGATTTGGTGATGGGAAAGGAGATGTTAATCCACCTGGGCATGTTCAAGGTGGAATACTGCTGCCTTGTAGGTAGGCAGGATTTCTAGCACCCTGTGTGTTTTTGTGGAGGAGATCACAGTGGATCCTATGAAAATATCGAATGGAGCAAGCACAGACCTTGACATTACTCTTTTTGTACAGAGCAACTGCTTGTTAACTATTTTGCAAGGAGCTGTGGGATTAGTTGTTAGCCCCTTGGAGCTTTTGTACTGAGAGAGGGAGGTTGCCTGATCAAATAGAAATCACTGTCTTTACGCTTAAAGCATTGGATCGTATGTGAAGAAATGTCTATTCCTAGACATTTCACCTAAATAATGGGATTAAAATCTCACGAGGTAAGGTGATGTGTGGCTCACTGTCTCCAGTTTTTGTATCCCTCAGGAGAAGGGAGAGATAAACAGTCAGGAATTTTTTCTATGAAAAATTTTATAGGAGGAAGATGAGGGTAAAACTTTCCACCCAGCTGTGAAAACCCTCCTTCCCAAAAAGTGCCTGGTGCAATATTACATATTGCCAGCTGTGTTAATAGATGCCTAGATCCCAGTTGGCACTGGGCCACACTTACATATCCCAGAAATAGAGATTTAATTCTGAAATCTGCTTAACACCTGCACACAAAAGGACAGAGGCATTAAAGGTGCTTTAAGGACAAAGCTTTACTTTAGCTCATGTGTTCTCTCACCCATCACATGACTCGTTCTTTATTCTGTTGAGTGTCACCTGTCCAGACCACAATTATGGCCTTCAGCGTGTCTAAGAGACACAGTCCTGCAGCTGGCTAAAAGGGACTGTTTTAGCATATTGAAAGCAACGAAAGGGTTTGGTCTGAATTCTGGCAAGGTTCTCTGCTTTTAGAGGTGGATGGTGGCGTGTGTGTGTACATGTGTGAGAGTGTGTGTGTGTGTGTGTGTGTGTGTGCACACACGTGTGAATGCACACAGGAGCACAGCTCCTTGGGAGGCAGGTGAGCAGCTTCACTTCGCATTAAAGGTGCTTTAAGGACAAAGCTTTATTTTAGCTCATGTGTTCTCTCACCCATCACATGACTTGTTCTTTATTCTGTTGAGTGTCACCTGTCCAGACCACAATTATGGCCTTCAGTGTGTCTAAGAGACACAGTCCTGCAGCTGGCTAAAAGGGACTGTTTTAGCATATTGAAAACAACAAAAGGGTTTGGTCTGAATTCTGGCAAGGTTCTCTGCTTTTAGAGGTGGATGGTGGGGTGTGTGTGTACGTGTGTGAGTGCACACAGGAGCACATCTCCTTGGGAGGCAGGTGAGCAGCTTTGCTTCCCCTGTGAAGTCCCAGCAGCACTGGCATCTCCTGGGAGCACGTGTTTTACCAGAGCTGTGCTGAGAACTGCAGGGTGCCTGGGACCTCACAGGCTCAGGTGCTGCTGGTAAAGATTCACCTGCCCTGTGCTCTGTTTATTCATTGTTGCAACTTGGCCCACAAAACTCTCTGCTGCCTTTGGTCTCAAATGCCCCTTTGTGGCCATTTGCAGTGCCTGCCACTGGTTGCTGGTGCAGTGACCTGGGGCTAGGCAAAATACTGGAAAAAACAGGCTGTGGGATCAGCAGCCATCGCTTAGCCAGGGGCTTTTTCCAGAAACTGGGAGCATCAGGAGAGAATAACAAGCACCAGAGACATCTGGGGGCAGACAGGATCCAGAAGACTTTATTGTAGCAATAAAACCCAGAGGCAGGGCTGGTCAAGAGCAACCAGCGAACAGTACCGAAGGTGGTTTCAGTGGAAGAGCACTGTCCAAGGGAGCTGTTCTTTGCTAAAATGTCTCTCAGTCGCACACTGAAGTCAATGTGTCTCCCTTCATATCTCTCATTGCTTTTGCCCTTGTTCCCACACCTACTTGGACTGGCATCATTGGGCACCTGGAAATACTGTGAGTAAAGGCTGCATCTAAACCAGAAAAACCTGTGCTCCAGGAAATGGAGACAAGGGCTGGAGAGCGTGTGAATTAAACACAAGTGCAAGTGGGTGCCCATTTGATTGCAGTTGCTAGAGATGGAAAATACCTCGTGGTAAGCGAGAATTCCCCCCAGCTTTCCTCCAGTTTTACTACAGAGAAGTCTTTGCATTTGTTCCAGTGGTGAGGGAGCTCAGTGCTGCCTCATCCATCAGTGCCACAGACACTAGCCTGGAGGTGGGAGTCTGACTTGTGGGAACTGCAGGCAAATGTCTGGATGTGTGCTCTTGCCCATCGACTCGGGAAGCAGCTTGTGTTACTGCAGCTGACTTGATGAGAGCTTCAATTAACAAATGCTATTAAAGTAGCTCTCCTCTTTATTTTATTTTTTTTAATGCATAGCATTTCCTGACAGCTTAAACGTTTAATTAACTGGAGATGCCATCGTGGAAAGTTTGCCAGAGAAGAATGCTTGCAGTTTAATTAAATGGAAAAAAAATCCTTTAGAGGTACTGGAAGAGATCTGCTTGCAACACTAATAGTGGCAAAAAGCCTGCAGGAACTCCTGCATTTTCCTTCCTGAGTGCAGCAGTAGGTGAGGAGGTGCACAGCGATATCATCACCCGAGAGGAGAAAGGTGAGTGCTTCACAGCTTCACATTTGACCCTCCCGTTTAAGCTGCAGATGTAGGACAAGCTACAGTTCTGTTACCTTAGCAAGGGAGAGGAGACAGCCAACTATAAAGTTTTTGGTTTTGTTATTTTAATACTTTAACTTACAATTCTCCTGGTATTAGGCCAGAGCTGTCTCTAACATTTTTGGTCTTCTCCAAGGGCACACAGGGAGAATGTTTTTCATATAAGCACTGGTCTGATTTTTTTGGCTTCCGTTACAGCACAAAAACAAAGGCAGATCTTACCTGCCACAAAAATGTGGAATACTGTTCCCATTATCTTCAACAGCCGTCATGGAAGGTGGTTTTTGAGATGGCAAGGCACTGCCTGAGGTGGCACAGAGGCCTTGCTGCCCTCACAACGCTGAGGGCTGTGTGTGATGGTAGCTATGGGTAGGAACCCCCAGCTCAGCACACACTTGCACCCCTCAGCACCTTGCCACGGGGCCATGGCACGGTGGTGTCAAGTGCTGCAGGGCTGGGGGACTCCCATGGCAAAGCAACAACCTCCTTGCTCCTGTGCAAAGGACTTCTGCCCTTCCTCTCCTCACACTGACCAAGTGACCCAGAGGCTTTTCGAACAGCTACAGGTCTGAGAAGGGAACTTTGTTCCAGTATTAAAAATAAACCTGGAAGTCACTGACATGAGTGTTCACATCTGAAGCACAGCTCCACCCACGGAGGGGTATAAAATGGTTGTGAGTCATGTCTGGGAGCAGGCTGGGGCTGTGGGGTGGTGCTGGGCCAGGGCATGTGCTGGCTTGCTGTCCTGGAGCCTCTGCACCCAGGCTGGCACCTCCGGTGACGAGGGACAGCTGGGCTCCTGCTGAAACACGCCAATGCTCAGCACTTGCCAAAACAGCTATTTGGGAGCAGCTTGTTGTGTCCTCTCCTGGCCCTGTCCTCAATGTGGTTAAATTCAGTAAGTGTAGCACACCCTCTGCCAGGGGTGGGAGAGAAACTTCTGAATGAGCTTCTTCCCCTGAGCCTGGAGCATGCACCACAGAGGTGCCACTGACCGCTGAATGAAATCCAGCGCTCTGTATAACCCCGTATTACCATGCTGACCCTTTCAAATGCTGATCTCTTATTCTTTGCAAACAAACACAGTCTTTCTGCTATATGTGCTACTGCAAGCAGCACCTCTTCATAGGGATGGTGCACTGCCATGAACAGCAGTGAGTGCTGGGCTACCCCAAGCCACTGACTGAACCAGATCCTCCCCTGGCAGTGGATCTCTCTGTCCTAGAAGCCCCTTTCAATCCAGAGCTCAGTGGGGCTCCTCCATCTTACAATAACCTCCCATATTCAGTTGAGTCTCCTCAGTATCCCAAGTTGGGGGTGCATTTTGATCCTTTCCTCTGATCACTTCTTGACTGTATCTGTTTAAGGCCCTTTCAACTTCCTGAGAGAAAACTGCAAAGTATTTGTGATGGATGATTGTGGATGGAATCTCAGATGTGAACTGAACTCAAACCCAAGAGTATTCCTAGTAAAAACTGCACTGAAGCAATGCCCAGCTGGTTTGGAGACCCAGTGAGATTAGATTCCCTTGAAATGTGCTTTACAGATGCCCTTGAAACAGCAAGGAAAGCTACTTTCCCCTTCCACCCATTCCTTAAAGGACCCTGAAGGGCCATTGCCTGAAGCTGTGATTGGTAAGAGCCCCCCTCCCACTCAGAAATCACATCCTATTTTTGCTTTCATGAAACAATCACTTTCATCAGCTTTTCAATGCTGATACCAATAAATTCCAGCCACCCATTTCCTAGGCTGTTTTTCTGTCTCTGGCTGCACTGCCTGTAAATTTTGCTCTGTTGGAAACAGGTAATATGTTATGGGCTTCACCTGTGAAGCAGCTGAGACTGGCAGATGAAAAATTAGAAAAAATGAGAAAGATATGGGTCAATAATACAACAGAAGATTTTTTTTTTATTGCCATGTTTTTAATGGAATTGCAGTAGGATTTTTATACAAGTCTCTGAAAGTCTACGACTTCAAATAACTCTGAACCTCCAGATTTGTATTCTTGCCTTATTCTTGTTTAAATAGCTGTTACCATCATCTGCGTGATATATTATCCGTCCCAGCACGCAGGCACACCGTCAGGAGGAATATACTTCCTTGGACACGATGCATTGCTAGAGCTCCTCGAGTCTCCTGCCTCCACACGGGACACCTGCACAGAGTGGGGATTTGTACAGTGTCCCCTCCTCGCTGGAGTGGTGGCAGTGCCAGCGGGGAAGCGTCAGGCCTTTGCCCGTTCTCTGCCGGGCACAGCGAGTTATCCATCACGGCACCGAGCCCTGCCAGTGAAGCTTTCCCTCAGCAGAGGGAGTTGTTTCTCAAGGTAATAAGAAAGCATTATCTGATTGCATTTTTGTCAGGTATGTCCTATTTATTACCTTACCTGTAATCTAATTTGTAATGTATTTCCTTGATATTTTCTATACTTCCCCTCTGTATTTTGTAATAGCTTCTCCTGAAAGTTTGACCTACAAAAAAGACAAGGTTTTTAATCCAGCTTTGAATGATAACACCCTCCAGGTGCCTTTATCTGGAAGAACTCTCCTAGCACAGAGGGAGGTCTGGTAGGAAAAACTCAGCACCCTCTGCAAATGTGTTGGGGGAACACTGTGTAACAGCAGCCAAGGTCACGTTGTCCCAGGCAGGAAAACACCAGTGGCTATTTTCTACTTGTGGCAAGGCGATCTTTGTGGTCAGAAAGCCATTCCTGATCCAAAGGAGGTATGTGAGAGGTAACAACCAGTCTGTCCCAATAGCAGGGGTGAGCATAGGGCAAGAAGACAACTATGAACCATGTAAAAACTACCACCGATGTGCCTCAGCTGCTGAAAGCTGCTCAGGTGTTTTACCTTAGCTGTCAGGAAAACACAAAAGGCAACAGTTTGGGGAGAAGAGAGCAGCACCTGTAGGTCCCAGCTAGGCTGGGCAGAGATGTCTCGTGGTAGCAGAGGTGGAGTGTGATGGCCCAGCTATCCTGAACGCGGGGCTGAGGAAGGTTAATCGGCATGACAAATGATGCGTACCATGGGAACAGGTTGTATTTTCAGGCTGGTGTGGGCTTCCCATGTGGCTTTAGGTTGGTGGCTCACCAGGGCATGAGGCCTTTCTGCCCTCTTCCCACCTGGTTAGTTCTGCTCCTGCCTGGCTGTAAAACAAAGTTCAAACTAACTGCCTGCTGGACCTGGATTTCCTCATTCTGGTAAAGGTGTTTCAAAGTCACACGGCTTTAAAACAAAGAAAGAGAAATGTCCCTTCTTGTGGATGCTAATGAAATTTTTATCTGGGCATCTTTCTGTGAATGTTGGGCCTGAGAGGCATGGATTATGTTAGGGAGAAGGGCTTATTGAGCCCTGGAAATAAATCAGAAGAGGACAGAGGATGAAGATCGCAAATGATAAATTAGCAAGTGACAGAAAACAACTGCAGGAAATAATAAAGCCAGGAGGAGTGTGTGGGAAATGCATAGGAGAGGTTGTTTACAACATGTGCATCGGACTTTCCAGCATTTGACATCTTATCTCTATTTCATTCCATATGTTACTTTATGCATGGATTCCTGTTTTTATGGGGTTTGTTCTATAGTGTTTGTACTAACATGAATGACTCACATCTGCTCCAATACTTAATTTATTCTCTAATGTCTTCTGCAAAGGTTTGCTCAGCTCATGTAATACTTGTCAGTGGCAAGATCGGAATAGCAGTGTCAGGCAGGTGAGTAGGGATAGCTGGGTGAGACAGCTCTTTTCTGGAGTCCTACTCTGTAGTTGTGTTAGGGTTTTTTTCCCCTCAGCAAGGTCTGTAATTCACACTTCGGCTGCCCTGTGTGGACAGGCCTGCTGTGCTGGGGCTGTGTATGGAGCCAGCAAGGAACACCCCATGGGACAGGGATTACGGCTGTGGGCCATCCCTGCAGGACCATGGCCCCGGCACCAAGCTGCTGCCGGAATACCAACAGCTGATGATTATGATTTTATTTTTTAAGTGTTCTTGACAGCTCTGGAGACACACATCTTCTCTTCCAAATCCAGTAATTAAATTCCACCTACCTGAATTCCCCCTGCTGTTTCAATTGGTTAAATTAATCTTCCCATCATGTCTGAGCCTCCTCTGTGTGTTGTTGAACGGTGGCCTCCTCTCGCCCCGGAGTCGGGCGGGGACCGGGACGGGGACCGGGACCGACCCGGGCCAAACTCGCAGCGGCGCTGCCCGGCCCCGCGCATCCTTTCGCGTGGAAGCGGCCCGGACTCACGGAGCGAGGGCAGAGGGCGGGACGTCCCTGGTTACACACAGACACCCCCGCACCCCGCGGGGTCCCCGTCCCCGGGGCTGCCTCCCCGCCGGCGCAGAGCGGGCAGGGCTCCCCGGGAACCAGCCCGGCTGCCTGCGCTCTGCACCTTTCCCCGGCGAGCGGCTCCGCTCCAGCCCCCCCTCCTCCCGGCACCTCCTCCTCCCGTTCCTCCTCCCCTCCCCTCCCCTGCAGAGCATGCACAGCCCGGGACTCGCATCGCCGGCTCCGAGGCGGGCGGGCGAGACCCTCGTCCCCGCCAGCCCCGCTCCCGCTGCCCCCGGAGGCGCCCGCGGCTTCCCCTCACCGCCTCCCGGTGCCCCCGCCGGACTTTTCCCTCCTCCCGAGGATGAGGCGCCCGACGCGGCGGCTGGCGCTGTCTCTGCTGGGGGTGCTCNCTGGAGACACACATCTTCTCTTCCAAATCCAGTAATTAAATTCCACCTACCTGAATTCCCCCTGCTGTTTCAATTGGTTAAATTAATCTTCCCATCATGTCTGAGCCTCCTCTGTGTGTTGTTGAACGGTGGCCTCCTCTCGCCCCGGAGTCGGGCGGGGACCGGGACGGGGACCGGGACCGACCCGGGCCAAACTCGCAGCGGCGCTGCCCGGCCCCGCGCATCCTTTCGCGTGGAAGCGGCCCGGACTCACGGAGCGAGGGCAGAGGGCGGGACGTCCCTGGTTACACACAGACACCCCCGCACCCCGCGGGGTCCCCGTCCCCGGGGCTGCCTCCCCGCCGGCGCAGAGCGGGCAGGGCTCCCCGGGAACCAGCCCGGCTGCCTGCGCTCTGCACCTTTCCCCGGCGAGCGGCTCCGCTCCAGCCCCCCTCCTCCCGGCACCTCCTCCTCCCGTTCCTCCTCCCCTCCCCTCCCCTGCAGAGCATGCACAGCCCGGGACTCGCATCGCC